>JBBMOC010001190.1:0-13697 GCA_037975185.1 Centropyge bicolor | reverse complement strand
GGAGGAGGAGGAGGAGAAGAAGAAGGAGGAGGAGGAGGAGGAGGAGGAGGCTGTGCTCTTGCGGGCAGAGATCTACCATGAGAGGAGAGCAGGAGCGAGGGAGTTGGAAGAGAAAAACTAGGCCACGTGGAAAAATCCAGCTGTAATGATCCAAATCAGGGACCGGCCGATGGCTCGCGTGTCTGCCTCTCTTCTCTCTGTGTCCATCTTCCTCTCTGCTCTCTATAGCTACATCTTTCTCTTCTCTCTGAGTTCTCTCCAGTTCAGTTGTTTTGTCATGCATTCTACATTCTACCTCCCATCCCTTCCTCTCCTGAGACCACCTCTCTTCATCTCTAGATTTTATCATCCTCCTCTCCCTCTTTATTTCCTCCCGCATCACAAACCACTCGTCCAAATAGCAGAAGCACGGAACATATTTCCACACATCATCTGATCTTCATATTTCCAGGTCTAATTTTGCCTCTAATGGGGTCACATTAGTCCGGCGTGACATTTTTCAGGCAGAGGCGGAGGAAACATGACGGGAGAGGCCGAGTTAAAGATGGTATATTCAAAGCAGCAACAGATGCACTTTAATAGGATTCATGAGGCGGCGAGAGAAGCACAGGCCGTCCTTTGTGCGTCCGCCACGTGTGGAGAATCACAGGTACAAACACACAAACACAGATCTGGAGCGACAGGGAAAGCGCGGGCCAGCGCTGGTCTGACACTTCCTGTATCCCATGAAACTGCAGGACGTCAGCAAACACTCAAGTCCAAACCCTTCCTGATGCTCTTTGCACTTCCTGTCTGTCTTGTTAGGTCACGGACCTCTGTGAGAAAAGTACTTTCTACTAATTTAGGATCATATGTATGCATGTATTTATGTCTGTTTGTCCAACTGAAAAACGAAGCACATGAGTAAGTGATTATTATTAAACTAAAGGAACAGATTTTGGATAAAGACAAAATCAATGTGTCTGACAATTTGTCAGTCATCGCTGACCTAAACTTTCGTCTCTCAGGACACAGACATCCAGACATGCTCACATTTTATACTGTCTATATTTGTAAATGTCAAAGTTGTGACTGTTGGTTTCCTGACCATCTTGTTCTTCTAAATGTCCAATTGTTCTGCTTCCTTCCAGGTTTCCTGACTTATATTTGGCTCTGAAACGGTCACGTGTTGTGTTTAAACGAACATCAGCACTTTTAAGCTGATCTTCAGCTCACCATCATCATACCTGTCTCATTAGGATTACTAAAGAAAAAACAGTGGAGCAGGCACAGTGTGTTCCTTGCTATTAAATAATATGGAGTAAATATACTGTTCATTTGAATGTTGCTGTCAATCTGCCTCAAACCATCTGGTTTTCCACTGACTCAGACTGTGTGCGTGAGTCAGATCCCAGTGTTTTTCCATATATGACCCTGTCGCTATTGCTTTAGATATCCTGTCATTGTTAGCCGCCGGTTACACTCGAGCACAAACACACACAAACTCCCCACCACCCGTTTGAATGATTTAAGCTGGATCAAATATCCCCCCCCCCCACTCCAGTTTCAGTCAAGTGACGCCGCAAGCAAGATGCCAAGTTCACATTTCTCCGTCTATTCTTTCTGACAACTGCTACAAGCGACTCACATACAGCTGACAGAGGAGCGAACGCTCACACACATGAGCAGGATAGTGGTTTATGGGGTCAAGTTCAGATATGAAAATTGCTGCGTTCCAGGCCAGCAGGCGAGGAAGAGAACGAAAGAGTGTGACAAAATGAACGACAGGACAGAACCTCATATCAAGACAGTAGATGTGTGATTGTCGCTGTGAGTCTTCAAAGAGCAAAACATGATTAGACAGTGACATAGTGCAGCACAAGTCCTATTGTTGTGGAGTGACACCGGAGGACACAGGACAGGCCCGATAGGGTTACAGCTTCATTATAGCTCCGAGGAAGGAGACGAGCTGTGAGTGCGATGTTGACAGAACAGAGAGATACTAGTCAGAAACCTGCAGCCTTAAAACACGTATCAGTCTCAGGATATTCTGCAGAGAGAGAGGAGGTCATGACACTGACACATTCTCCTACTGTACTGTACAAAGAAATTAATTTTAAACTCATTCATTCATTAAAGCTGCAAACCAATGCAAAACCTTCTGCCTCATGTCAACCCACTGAGCCAAGTTCATTTAAGTATTTATTGCACCTCAAAGTCTGTTTACTGTGTTTTGAAATCTTCCGTGTTCTTTAAAAAAAAAAAAAATTCTACTGTGTGTTTTTTAAAATTGCTCGTCAGTAGAAGTACTTTGCTTTTTAACCTTAAACTGCTTTTTTTTTTTTCAAACGAAGTATGCTGGAATATGCGAATTTCCCCATGGGGATGAATAAAGTATCTACCTACCTACCTACCAAACGGCAGCAGAAGAAACTCCCTGCCTCGTAAAGACCCCGGTCCATCTCACAACTCGTCTTCTCAAAGCGTTCACCTCAGGGCAGAGCATCCTGGGCTTCAGAGACAGCTGCGACGCCATGTAAAAATGGGATGAGAGGCCAGTGCACCCCACAGACACACACCACTGCCCACTGTTTGTCACCATGCCTCTTTGCCACTTGTCAATACAAGCACCATGGCATCAGACATAATGGGCCCGGAGCTCTGTGTGGAGCCGGGTCATGGGCTTTGTTTGACGCACTGTTGTAGGCAAAGGAGGTAAGAGGAGATTTATCAGAAGATTTTCCTCCATTGCATCAGGCTTTCACCATATGAAGGGACGTCCAACAGGGACGGCCTCTCTCTGCCATGACCTGTGATCATGGGTGTAACCAAGCTTCTATCACACAGATTGCTCCTGTCAAATAAAAAGACCAGCAGTGTGTCTGTAGTTATCAACAATGTGCTGAAGTACTGACCTATGATCAGTTTGGGACTTTCAGGCTGTTATGTGTTTAGATCCTTAATAGGCCAAAAGGCCCAAGAGGCCCATGTCCAACTCTACTTAAATCAAAGTGCTTATGTTCCCTTCCTTTAATCACCTCTCTCGTGGGAAACACCACCTCTAATGCCTTATTTATTTATCAAAGTAAAACAGTTGCACTCGCAGATAAAATTGATCTGCGATTGCAATCGACAAATGGCGCTTTAATGGAGAGTGTGTGTGTGTGTGTGAGAGAGAGAGACAGATTTAATGGAAGTCCTTCTGCCTCCAGAGGAACTTAAAAACCTTTACCACCTTTACCAATTATATTTATTTTAACATTAAATTAACAATTGATGCCAGACACATAAATATAACTCTCTGTGTGGTAATATAAGGCAGACCTTGACCTAACAGGGTCTGCTTTAACCAGCCTGAGTTATGAGTAGGATTTGTTACACAGAATAATAAAGTCAATGCCAGCAAGTTCTTTTTAATCATAGCAAAGTAATGGAAGCTTAATTTAACATGCTTTTTGTTATTAATATCTCGCTCTGCCCCGAGCAACAAGCCAGCTGCAGAAAAAAAAGCAACTATTATTTGGGCCAAAAAGACTCAAGTCTTGTAACACACAGGAGATACACAGAGGAATCTGTCTGCATATTTTGGCCCAGACATATTCCAGATATGACTGATAGGGTTTAGAGCCACGTGTTTTCACTTTCCTTCAATGAAACGCTTATTCCAAGAACTGCAAATCACAAGAGCTGCTGCTGCTGCCATAGCAAAGATGCTACAAAACCAGCTCCCGGCAGCTTCGTCCTCTGCGGTCAGACAGGTTCACTGTGCAGATATTTAACATTGGAGGATGAGCTGTGGACGACATGAACGTCCTCATGCTCCATGTCGTCTTCCTCCACCTGTCTCACACACACGTGCATACAATGGCTGTAAACACACACACATACACACACACAGGAGCTAAGTCCCAAACCCCAAGGAGTTCAGTTTCATTACAATAATCAATAATTAAAACCACCTCCTTTTCATCAGCGCCAGCATCACAGATGTGACCCGAGTCTATTGGCTGTCAGCACCCCCATCCTCTCCCTCACTCACACTGGTGCAACTGCTGCAGGGGGGGGGGGACAATAAGAGAGAGACAGAGAGAGAGAGAGATCTGCAGCAGACCAACAAGCACCAGTGTGTCTGAGAAGATCTTAATCAACCTCTCCACCGACTCTGCTGATATTTGCAGGATAAACAGCAAAACACAAGGAGAAACAGGGGAAACTTTCCTCATGCTGGCAGACAAGGGAGGGGGGGTCCTAAACCTGCTTCCTCTGGTGATCACAGGGAAGTCAGGGCATGCAATGTGCCCCCACCCTGGGTAATAATGTGGCAAAGCTGGAGCTTGTTGTGTTGGTCCAAAATATGAATGAAACAATGCAGATGAATTATGAAAGTGAGCTGGATGTTTGTCCCAACTCTGACACTCACTGTGACCATGTTTGAGCCTTTTTATCCCCTGATACAAAACATGATCATCAGTGGGAGGAATGTGGCAGAAAGTCACCTCATCCTGTGACTTTAGGAAGTGATTTTACTCATTTCTGATGTTTCAATCTTCAGTGTTCATGGGTGTAAATATGCAGAATCCTCATTAATATCAAAGCACATTTTCTGCAGGTTTTTACCTTTATATCTCTCCAGCACATCCTCATAGGCCTGGGCGAACTCCTTCTCCTGGGAGTGGTTGGTGGGCAGCAGACCCGGTATGAACCCGGCCATGGTGGCTGTGGACGCCGGGCCGGAGGGTGGCGCGGGGTCGGCCTGCAGAGTACCGCAGTGACCGCGAGCCCTCCCCGGCTCTGGATCCTGCTCCGCTCCGGGTCCGGTCCAGCGGCACCTGGGCTGAAACTAGCTCCAAGATAATCCTCAGGGAGATTGAACAACAAAAGCGTTGAATAAGCGTGTTTTTGTTGGAGATATAAAACGCCTGGATGGAGGTTATATAAGCGCTATCTGCGGGTCATGGTCGCCGGTGTTCGGCACCAAGCGGCCGCATCTCTCGGCGTCTTCTCTCGTTCCAGTCCCGCCTCGAAAATCTGCTTCCACCCGGTGCTTTTTGTGCCTCCTGTGTGTGTGTGTTTATGAGGGAGGGAGTATATCCTACACACCCCTGATGAGCCTCCGTAAAGGGAGGGGGGAGTGTGTCTGTTTCCGTCCTCAAATCGGCGGAGCTCCCGGCGGATCCGTCCCCGGCTTCAGGCTTCTTATCCCCGGCTGCGTCCTGCGGATCCGCGCCGAGGCAACATGCTTCCACAGCAGAAATGGCCGCTTCCAGCCGACACTTTTTAAGGCCTCTCCGCCTCCGTGCGAGTCCGTGTTTCTCTCAGGTTTCTCGGCTCCTCCAGCAGTGGCTGTCTTCCATCTCTCTCTGCCGGCCGCGCCAGGAAGCTCCGCCGCAGGAATGTGAGCCGCCGCCGGGAGAGACAGCTTTACATGGCTGCCGTGGGAACGTGGAGCCGCAGCGCCCCCGCGCGGCGGTACCGCGTCAGTGACAGTTAAACTCCAGCAGTGCCAAGAAACAAAGTCATTATGTTCACTGTAACTTGTTATATAAACGAATTACTTAATAAGTCAATCATATAATAAATTTTTTGGTTGTTTTGGCTTTTTTAGAATGTGTCTTTTTAAATTATTATATGAGGAACTCTTCCAATAAGTTAAAGAAACAGGTGTCGAGAAAGTTGATAACTCATGGGAATTTATTAAAGGATCTTT
This sequence comes from Centropyge bicolor, assembly GCA_037975185.1. NCBI lineage: Eukaryota > Metazoa > Chordata > Actinopteri > Pomacanthidae > Centropyge > Centropyge bicolor. Next base: position 8,011 of record JBBMOC010001190.1, on the reverse strand, counting down.
GGAACTGATTTAAATAAACATATTGGTCGTTTATTACTGAACTGTAAATTTATTGCATTTCCGCATACATGTGATGAGGAAAACCTGAATAAATGAAGGGAGAATTATAAATATAAAGTAAACATGTCACGTAATGATTTAATCAATCTGTCTCCTCAAAGGTGTTGATCACTTCAGATCAATACAAATCTAATCTGACTGATCACTTCTGTGCTATGTTAAGTAATGAAAGATACTTCCATTACAACTGGTTAACTTTGCTTTGTACAAAAAAAAAAAAAAAAATGTAAATGACTGAACAAGAAGGAAGTGAAGAAGAAGCGGGCTCCTGGTGGGCGTCCATCTGCCTCGACATCTGAGATTTTGTTCAACACTGAGTGTGTATGTGAGGAAGTTTCAGCTGTGGATGATCTGAATGAATGGAGCACACTGCCATCTAAAGGCTGGCTGAATCTGTGTTCCAGAGAACCGGGGCAAAATCATTCAAATCTAAGTGAAAGCCTTGTTAACAGGCCTCTAAAGCCACAGACCATGATGTAAAATTATTACGACCAGAAGAAATGCAAGACCAAAACCATACCAGTGACACAAAGTAGACTATATGCTCAATGTATTAAAAATATATGCAAGCTTCATTTGACCACAGCTTAAAGAATAAACTCCAGCCACAAGTCAAGCGATCCTCTGTGTTTGACTCTAAGTGAATCTGCCTGTGTCGTCCCACTGGGTGAAACACAGCCATCACTGGATAATCTGAGCATGAGCTCATCCTGAAGTCGAAGCCCATAAAGCAGCCTCATTGACATGATCTAGAGATTATGTCATTTAATCCCATAGAGGCACATAAAGACAATGTCGGAGTTAAACACAATGTCAGGCCCAACGCAGCCTCGATAAAATACTATACATTTCTCTTACTGGAAAATGGAGATGAATGATTACAAGGAAATTTCATGTAAACACTTTTCTGACACTGGTTGAAGCCGATTTCTATCAGTGCAAACAAATACAATCCAAATACAACTATTCTGCCATAAAGGCTGCTTTTATGATGCCATTAATATTCACTGTTCATTAAATTATATGTTTTATCATTGAGGTTATAGTTAGTGTTGTATTCTGATGGAAGGAGATAATAACAGTGGAGGTGTTGCCATAGTGTTTCAGGGAGGACAAAGACAGGAAGTGAACATAATTTCATGTTTCAGTGTCCATCTTTAAAGCAGCCTGTGTGTTTATGTGTGTGTGTGTGTGTTAATGTGTGTTTGAATGTGTGTATAATGTTGATGGTTTTTCAAATGTGTGGGTCACAGATTTGGCATCAGGTAAATAGATGGGTGTAAAACAGAAAAGACAGAGATAAAGGAAAGTGTGAAACCAGCGTGGACAACACACACAGCACAATTAAGGACATTTATGCATCAGACCCTTGGTATTGAATCACAACATCACCGAGGAGTTAGCACCTTCTATCCTCCTCTGCGTCACAGAAATCTAAGAGAAGCATAAAACATATTTGTCAGGGTAACAGATGGAGGAAAAAGCTACAATATGTTTATCAACCTCTGTAAAAAAAGAGATATTAACTACAATAGGGAGCAAAAAGATTGTGGGAAATGTGGTACTGGATAAACTCCATGTAGATCATGTTTTTATTTCTCCTCACCCTCACTCACCCTCTTATCATTCATGTGTCACATCAGTCACGCTTCAGCGGAAATTCAAACAAACCTTGGAGATCTGACACACATACATACACACACACACACACACACACACACACACACATATACACTCAGTGTCCAGTGACAATACAAGTGGCTACAAGTAGGGGCTGCAAATTTTTCATATTGACAGTAAAACAAGCCAGTGGACACACAGACACACAGACACACACACACACACACACACACACACACACACACACACACACACTGGTCTCAAGGTCCCAGTAAGCTTTCATTTCCAGTGAACTGTTGTCCATGTGTGAGACCATTATATCGCCGCCTAGTGGTGGACAGTGAAAAATACTTTGAACTCTGACTCAAACTTGGCCTGAGTGACTGAAGTGAAAACTTTCTTTTTCCATGCCTGTTCTTCCATTTGCATGTTTTCTTTTCTACTTTAATCACCTCATGATGAGTGTTAAAAATAAACAAAATAATAACAAAAGTAGAAAAGTGTGTGTCTGTGTGTATTAACGCGTGGCTGCTCCAAAGAAAAACGAAGGCAGACAAAATATTGAGTCATCTCTTCCTCTGCCGTCTCTGCCGGCCTCGTTCTGTCACTCCCACTGTGTGTCCTCCTGTTTGTGTACACACACGTGTGCGAGTGTGTGCTGTTGTGCGTCTGTGCTGTCATGCAGAGTCCAGCTGCATAATGAATTTGCTCTGAGAGCCAAGAGGACATACAGTCCTCAAAACATCAGCGTGACCAACGCCTCGGCAGCAGAGCTCCGAGAACCTCAGCTTGAAAACTATAAAACTCTCCACACATTTAACATCCAGTTTTTAATATGTGAATGCAGCAGTAATGACTTTCTGTTGATGCTGCAGGAAACACTTCTATACATCTATAAAACAGCGACAGTGAAAGACATATCTGACATGAAACGGTGTGATCTGATTATCTCGGCCTGCGTGCTTTTGAATTAGAGTCTAATAAAGCAGCTCAGGGGCCTAAATCAGCAGGAATGAACAGGAGCTTGAATGAAAGTATTGTAAAACACGTGTGACTTGGATTAGTGTCTAATGGGGCTGAATTGTCTGACCTTTGTTCTGCAGGGTCAACTCTCAGACCGAACGGCAAACTCAATTTAAAATGTAAACATTTATAATATGTAATGTAATATAATGTGTGTGTGTGTGTAAAATCAATGGTCCATTCAGAAAAGCAGACAATCAAGTGATGTCTGTGATCCATTAAGTCAGCATGTAAACGTCAGTGTTGTTTCTGCACCTGAGGAGATTCATTAATACTCTAATGAACACAACATGTTCAGTATGTGAATATATGACTAATGAACAACTAAAGCCTGAAGCAAAAATATGTAACATGTCGGTCAGTTTTTAGTGCTCTCTCCACATACTGTTCTCTCTTTGTGTTTTCTGTCATGGTGTCTCGTTCTCTCTCTTCCTGCCTCTCAGTCAGCTCCTCCCTCTCTCTCCACGTCACATATCTTCATCTCTCTATTCATCAGTATGATCCTGTCCTCTTTGACTCCTTCTAGTTTTCAGTCTATTTCAATTTCTCACTTTCTCTGTCAGCATCAGCTGCAGTCTCAGCTTTTTCTTTCATTTCTCCTCTCTTTCTCTCTCTTAGGTTTCATTTCTTCTCTGGTTCAGTCTTAATCCTCCTCTTTCTGCCAAACGCTCTCTGTCTGTTTTATGACCTCCCTCAGCCTCCTCTTTAGTCTAAAGTCATCATTTCTTTGCCTTTCTTCTCCCCTCCTCTTTGAACCTTGCCCTCTTTTTCCCCTCCACTCCCTCCATCTCCTCCCCCGCCGTCTCTTTCTCCAACTCCCATGTCTCTCCTCTCTTCATTACCTCCGATCATTCACTCCTCTCTCTCTCCTCTTTAACAAACTCCCTCCTCTTTTCTCCCGCTCCAAATTAAAATTCTGACACCCTCTCTCTCCTCCACTATTTGTTTTGCCCTTCTTTTATGCCCAGTGTCAGTCTCTCTCACCCCCGTCGCCATTGCTTCTCCTCGCCTTTTATAACCATAGAAACAGAGGAGACCACGTCGCCATGGCAACAGGGGAATAGCCTGGGCTTTGGCTTCCTTTCAGCTGCCTGAAAGAAATGCAGAGGGAGCGGCGGTGGCGGCGGCGGTGGCAGGCGGGACGCTGGACGCCTAAGTTACATGCAGGCACACACGTCTGGGGTCCTGATTGTTCTTGTGCATCGATCATCACTGCAGTCTGACACACACACAGACAGAAATGGTTCCTCACGCATATGCTGTTCTGTCCCATCTTTCTTTTGTCTTGTTTTGCCGTGAAAATAATTATTCAATTGTTCTGCAGAGACATTTTTTGATCGATATTTTTCAGTTTTATCCTTTTATAAGCCTGATTCCAAAAAGTTAAACGCTGTGTAAAACACATATAAAACCATGATGCAATCCTTTGCAAACAAACTGTGTTTACTGACAACAAAGTGTTCCATGTATTAATCTCCTTTCTACAGTCACAAAGTGTTGAACCTCTCTCCATCCTCGCTTGTGAGTCTTTCCAGGATGAACCTTTCATATCCAACCATGATCCTATCACCTGTTACCAATGAACCTGTTTGTTGACTGATCATTTATGTGTAGCAAAAATTTGTCTTAATTATGGCGACAAATGTGTGTTTTATGCTCCAGGAATAAAAGCAAGATTGTGTAGGACACAAAAAAGGCATCTGACACTTCCACCAGCACTTCAACATAACATGCATTTATGGATCAGAGGATATGAAAAGAGTCTTAAAACTGCAAATAAATGTACAGAAAATGTTATTATATTAAAGGACTTGAAGTTGGGGGATGTTTTAAATCATGTTTCCATGTGTTGATCATGACACACACAGCTTCTCTCCGCACACGTCGAGCTCCCTCTCCCTTTAAAATTGTAATTCAAGAGGTGAATCCCCAAAGTCTCGTTCACACAAACAGAAAAACCAGCAGCTGTTGGGAGGTTTCATTGACATTCATGCTCACAGGCAGCCGAGCGGTCCAGAGAGTCTGAATAACAGAGTCCAGTCAGGACAGCAGCGTCTCTCTTTATCCTCTGCAGCGTGGATTCAAAACTCATCTCTGCACAAAGCTGCTGGTGTTCGGACTCTGCAACACACATTTTCTAGGCTCTCTGCACAATCTTTCTAATTAACAAACAATCAAGAATCTATTATTATTCTAACTGGACTGTAAAGAGTGCAGCCTAATATATTCATTTTCCACATTCCAGCCTCAGTCTGAATGGAAATCGAGGTCAACCTAAACACATAGTCCATATTATGTAAAATGTAATATCATCACAATAGCCTTCGCGGCTGAGTGAGCGCCGGACACGCCTGGGAAATGCTGGATGTTACCAGAAACACGAGCCCAGGCTGAATCACTACAGAGACACTCCCGCTTTGTTTTGCAATTAGTCATGTTGAAAACTCCAGAGAGTTCTGAAAAACAGCTGATGGTAAACACAAACAGTCCCACATTTTGGGAAGCAGGTTCGTTCTTGCCAAGAGTTTGATGGGACCTCTCTCATATCTGTCCAATAAACATGGAGCTGGATTTTTACAGTTTGGTTTCTGTTCTGTAAACATGCTAAATAATAAGCTTGAGGAGTGTTGATAAGTGAGTTTTTTACTTTGGGACAGTTCACTAAATGTGTATTTGTGGTGATCAATTTAACTGCAAATTTACAATAAAACATCAACTAAAATGACTTTAACCAGATCCTGCATTATTTTTAAATACAACTAATCTTGCTGCTCCGTTTTGTTGACGAGTCCTGTCTCAAACACAAATCTAAATAACTTCATATTAGAGTTTAGAATGTGCTCACATGCTCTATATCAGACCCGGACCTACAACCAAAACAGAAGGCTATGATTTGAAAGAAGGAATTCAAGTCTTTCCTCCCTTTATTTTTCTGAAGTTAAGCACTTTGTTCGAGCATGCACAATCTCCACATTTTATGTATTTTCTGTGATTTTGAAATTTTATTTAGTAAATGAGAAAACATTATACACATCGGCAGTCGCACATATAAGTTCAGTTCTATGTTACGTGACAATAAATATTGTCAAAAAGTTTTCAAATTGTCCTGAATTCATTTGATTTGACAGTCAGGTAACTACAAGGCTACTTCAATATATATATCATTAAATAGTTAAACATTATGATCATCCGGACCTTTGTGTCAAGAATTATTCTCCCACTGGACCTTTTTAAATTTTAGCTAAATATCCCTGCTCTACATTCCAAAATAAATCGGTTTCATTTTCTTGCTTGAAGACTGCAGGATACAATGCGAGCAGGTCATGACAAAAATGGCTTCAGATCTAGTTCCTCCTTTAACCCTCTTGGGCTTAAAGTCAAAACCATTTGGAGAATGTTAAATTTCACTTGTTGCTTGCTTCATAATGAGTCTAGACGTCGACTCAGCAGTATTGGCTCTATAAATCAGCAGCTTTTAGAAGCATCTGCAGGTGAAGAGCCTTCACTCTGCAGAACACTGTTCAGTGCTCGCTAGTGTTGCCTGTGTTCAAACCCCTGGCTGGTTCGTGATGTCATCCGAACCGAATGATCTCCACACACAAACATGTCAGACTCGCTGACTCAGCCCGAAGGTGCTGCCAGGAAACCTCCCTGTCGAACTCTCTTTTAATAATTGTATGTAATAATTCTTGATGATGATTTTTTTTTCTGGTAGCTCTCTCAGTCCTTCATTATGTCCTCACACACACTCTCTCACACACACACTCTTTGCGGCACAGCTGTGAGTTTCCACTACACGCCACATGTTCATCAGACGGGGGAAACATCCTTCAAGATCCTTCATTAAAAACATCATATGACATCATTTGTATTTACCTGCTCACATCTGTCTGCAGCTGTGACAGATGGAGAAAAACAGGCCTCGAAATTTGAAGACGTCAACTCAAACCTAGACAGTGGACGAACTGTGGAGTCAGATCCTTCACTGGTTGTAAATAAAACTGAAAACTGCACATTTACTTTAAGCATTTTCTGGTCAGATGATGTTTCTTCCTTCATTTTGTCTCCTTAGAAAGATCAGCTTGGGTCAGGACAGTATCATGAATGTGGAACTTGTGCTGTAAGCAATTTGAATGACGTCCAATAAAAAAGATGAGCACATCTTTAACCAGGCTCCAGCAACTGTTTCCACTCTGCTGCTCCGATCTGGATCTCATTAGTCTTTCACATGAAACCAGTCGAGAGCCATCACATGTTGATATCAAGAAGATTATTATGGGTTTTTTTTTAGTTTGTTCAAGTTGTTTTTAGTATGTTTTCCTCTGCTGATTTTCACATCACAGTGAGCAGAACCTTTTATCTCCTTCTTTTTATCTATTATCATCCCACTTTCAAAGATGCATGTGCAAATGTGAGTGCACGTGACCAACACACACACACACACACACACACACACACACACACTCAGAACCCAACTCTCACCCATTACCTTTCATGTGCCCCCTCCTCCACACACTCCCTCTCATCTCCACTTGAACACACATTTTCTCAGCTCAACACACACACGCACACACACAAACCATCTTTTCCTTGTATCAACACGTACGTCTCATTTAGCTAATTTCACCCTCGCCTGGCGCTGAACATCCTGCTTGATTACAAAGATCAACTCATCACATCAACACACAAACGAGTGACATAAACACACACACACACACAGCACATCTTCACACTTGAATTTTCAAACAAATGAAGAACACCCAGTAGCTGCAGCAAACTGCAAACCCTCCCTCCAAACATTAACAGACAGATTAGGGAAAGAAGAGACTCAGCTGAAAGCGGCTGTAAATGCAGCTGATTGTAAAAGCAGATATCTGAGAAACACCACACAGGCTCCCATTGTGAGCGGATGCAGAAGCTTACAGACTCTAAAACATTCATGCTGCAGGTCTGGAAGCATCTCCCAACTGGAAAGGCTTCCAGTGCAGGAAACACATGTGAATATCACACATATGTACAGTACAAGTGTGTTAACATACAAACATAATGCAAACACAGGAGTCTCTCTCTCTCTCTCTCTCTCTCTCTCTCTCTCTCTCTCTCATGATCCAACAATGACATCGACCTCTTCACCCTGCTCTGACCTACATGCCCAATCCATCTCTATAAAGTAGGCTTTTACTGTCTTGTCATCGCTGCTCCGACGCCCCCCGCCCCCATCGCTTCCCACGCAAGTGGCATTTACAAAGTTAGCGATATTTTAGCCGCGCTGCCAGTTTATAACAGTTTATTTCTCACATTGAAAAAG
>JBBMOC010001189.1:0-13703 GCA_037975185.1 Centropyge bicolor | reverse complement strand
GACAGCAGCTCTCGTGGTTTGTAGAGAACAACAGCGAGTCCCCGGACTCTGATTCGCTGCAGCTGACAAATCGACTCCGTGGTAACACCTGTCGCCGTCTGATCCCACAGCACAGACACAAGAAGCAGATGGATAATGACTTGATTTCTGACAAATTATCCCTGTTTACGCACGACGAATCAAACACCTGCACCGAGAAAACACAACAGGTAAGACAAGATGTTTTTACACTTTAACGAATGTGTGAATCTCCGACGATAAATTCATCAGGATCAGGAAAGAACGACTCTGTTTGAGGTCAGCCTTTTCTAATTCACTCTAATCTCACACTTAGCAAACACTTACTTCTGAGCGATTTGCATCTCGACCCTGTAATTCAAACAGGAAAATGAGCGACGAGTTCACCCTCTTTACTGTGAAGGTCAGCTCATTCATCTCCGGGAAAAAGTCCTCAGATGAGAACCGTCCTTTAAATTCCGCTGTATCTGAAGCTGAATTCCATCCGGTCTGACTCGAACAGAGGTGCCGCGGAGTCAAACACCGTACACCTGCCATAATTGAATTCACATTCAATCATAGCTCAATACATCATCATCATTATCGCCGCATTCAAGGCCTAAATGAGTTCTTCATCTCGCCTCAGACAAGATTCACGTCCATCTATTCTTTATTATTTTTCTACTCTCCATGCCTCAAAGCACACGCTGTCTACTTTTCTCTCTCTATTAAATAGCCTGTAAAGTTTTTGTCGCATTAAACCTCCGTTTGATTACGTTGTGCCCTCAGTTAATTAGGTTTGCAACGTGAAAAAAAATCTTCTAAAAAGCCTCATTATGAGCAAACAGAGAATTGAAACCCCATCTGAAACTATTAGAAATGAATCATAAAGTGAAAATAAACAGAACCGACTAATTACGATTCCCTGCGTGGTTCCACTCTCTGCCTCAACACTTTCTTGTATTTGTCCTCTCTTATCTTGTTTTGTTTTGTCCTTGAGGAAATCTCGAGTCCATTTGAGCGGCTGTGTGTAAACGATGCAGTGCTCAAGGACGGCGAGCGGTGAATCTGAGAACATGGATAAACTCAAATCTGGGTTAAGTGGACTCGTCCTTCCGTCTGAGTCGACACGTGACGCTCCTCTTTAAGCCAAAGTTTCAACAGAGATCTAATTGTAGCCATAGATTTGACATCTAAAAAGATAATGAGCCATAAAGGGGATTATTTCCACTTCTTTAATTTTATTGAGTAAAAAGAGTGTAAGGTCATTAAACTGTGAATCACTCACAGGAGAGGAAGGAAATACTTTATTTTGTTTCTTTCTGACAGTCTGATGAGAAGATTTCATAATACCAATCCCATGTCTGCGTCCGAAAAAAGAAGCAGGACATGTTTATAGTAACTTATGTTAAAGACAAAGAGGTAACTAGATTCAAAAGTGACAACAAAAAAAAACTGGACAATAGGAATTCTGAAATTGTCTTATTTACATTATGTTTGACCTATAATGAAAAGAAATGTAAAAATATTACACATACATATTTAGGGGCCAGTCATTTGTTGGAAGTGTGGGCAGGAATTTGTCCCAGTTTGGGACAATGAAGTCAGTCTATCTATCGATACATATACACACACACATCTATTCACACATTAATACACACATACATAAATACATAGAGGCATACATACATACATACATACATACATACATATATACACAAACACATTCTTTTATACATTCATTTATACAAGCATACTTACATACATACATGCATTCATACATCCATACATACACAAAACACACATACATACATACATACATATATACTTACATACATACGTACATACACAAGCACACATACATACATACATACATACATATATACTCACATACATACGTACATACACAAGCACACATACATACATACATACATTCATACATTTTTACATACATACATAAACACATAGATTCTTACATTCACACATACATATGCACATACATACATACATACATTCACACACACATACATACATGCATACGTTTATACATACATATATACACACATATGTTCCTACATTCACACATGCATACATTCACACATACATACACATACATACTTACATAAATACATACATACATACACAAGCACATACATACTTAGATACATTCATACATACATACATACATACACACACAAGCACACATACGCACATACATACATATAAATAAACAAAAAATAAACAGTCTTACAGACCACTTGTACACATACACACATAAAGCTGAACACAAAGTAGCCTATATCAATATTTTTATTGTATGTGACTGCATGCAGTATCTGACACTTTCTCTCTGCAGTTCATGAAAATAATATTATAAATATTATGGAGAGATATTGTATATAGGCTTTGAATACAGTAGATTAGCAACTTCTGATCAATCCATATCAATTTCAGACTTAAAATAATGTACCGTTTAAACCCCACCCATTTCTGCACCCACTTCCGGTTTAGGCACCACCCACTCCGAATACGGATACAGATACAGATAATGTAGATGGTTAAACAGATACAGATAGTGGTGTACTCGCTCATCCCTAGTCTGAAACTAGTGGAGATATTGGCCTGAAATTTTACACAGCAGCTATTAGTAACAAGGACATTAAAATAAAAAATTATGAAGCAAATCTGAGATGGTGCAAAAAATTCACCGAAAAAAATTACATTCTATACATCAGCGTTTTTTACTGGTCCACATGCATGTGAAGGCTTAATATCTTTGAAACTAGGGATGAGCCGGATACTCGTTTCAGACGAGTATCTGTTACGGATAAAGCATTTTTGACGAATACGATTATGATACGAGTAAAATCCGTCAATATCCGTGCTCGTGCTGAAGGGAAATCCTCATTGTGACTCTCTTCGCGTTCTGTATGTACATACATACATATATACATACATACACATACATACTTACATACATACATACATTCATACATACATACATACATATATAGATACATTCACACATGAACCAATGTGTTTGTATTTATATGTAGGTATGAGAACTATGTGGCCTTCATATCAACTGTTAAACCTGTGAGCATATTTTGTTTGTCTATAAATAATGTCAGTGGATTTATGTGCAGCCTCAGCACACCTTCACACTAACATAGTTCCATTTTCTCTGCGGAGCGGCTTCACTAATTAGAATGATTGTTACCCAGTTTAATTGGCTCTGTCAGCAGCAGTCTCTTGCAGGACTTGCAGGATGCTCACAGAGGTAATTGCATATGAGAGAGAGAGAGAGAGAAAGAGAGAGAGAGAGAGAGAGAGAGAGAGGATGATGAACCCTCGCAAAACTTCCCAACAAACCTGAGCTACACATAATGGGCTTCCTATCTTTTTTCAATTACAGAAACTGAATGGAGACGATAATGAAGAATTAATGCAAAGTCCGAAAAGGTGTTTACTAGAGGAAAGTCATAAGAAGGAAACAAGTTTTTAGTCTCCACAGGGAACAGTTTTAATCATGAAAACCAGCCGTAAACACGGAGCATGTCTCGTAGCATTTTCTCATATTAGATGTAATATTTAGATTTAGCTCAAAGTACATTTCAAAACAAATGATTGGGTCTCTATGGTCTCTTCACTGACAGGTCATTTGATACAAGGACACCAGCTCATTTTTGTTAATGCAGGAGTCGCACAAGTCTGATTATTTCAACGATGATGAGCTGAAAACAGAACAGACTGTTAATGTTTGACTCTTTCAGTTCAGGATTCTTTGTGGTGAAGGGAAACTTCACCTTGTCCCCACATAAATATTGGTTTGTATGAATATATGTATGTATGTATGTATGTATGCAAGTATGCAAGTATGTATGTATGTGTGTATGAATGTATGTAAGTATGTATGTATGTGTGTATGAATGTATGTATGAATGTATGCAAGTATGTATGTGTGTATTAATGTGTGTATGTATGATGTTTGTGTGAATGTATGTATGTATGAATGTATGGAAGTATGTATGTGTGTATGAATGTATGTATGTGTGTGTGTCTGTCTGTCTGTCTGTATGTATGTATATATGTATGTATGAATGTATATATGTATGTATGAATGTATGTATGTATGAATGTATGTAAGTGTGTATTTGTGTATGTATGTGTGTATGAATGTATGTATGTTTGTATGAATGTATATATGACTGTGTGAATATATGTATGTACATAAGTGTGTATGTATGTATGAATGTATGTAAGTGTGTATGTGTGTGTGTATGTATGTATGTATTAAGTCTTCACATGCATGTGGACCAGTAAAAAACGCTGATGTATAGTATGTGATTTTTTTCGGTGAATTTTTTGCACCATCTCAGATTTGCTTCATAATTGTTTATCTGAATGCCCTTGTTACTAATAGCTGCTGTGCAAAATTTCAGGCCAATATCTCCAGTAGTTTCAGAGATATTAAGCCTTCAAAGTCGTCAAAAGTACTTTATCTGTAACGGATACTCGTCTGAAACGAGTATCCGGCTCATCCCTCGTATGTATGTATGTATGTATGACTGTATGTAAGTATGTATGTGTGTATGTATGTATGTATGTATGTATGTATGTGTGTATGAATGTATGTAGGCATGTATATATGTGTGTATGAATGTATGTATGTATGTATGTATGTGTGTATGTATGTATGTAAGCATATATGTATGTATGTATGACTGTGTGTGTATATGTAAGTATGTATGTGTATGTATGTATGACTGTATGTAAGTATGTATGTATGTGTGTATGAATGTATGTAGGTATGTATGTGTGTAACAATGTATGTATGTAATTATGTATGTGTATGTATGTATGACTGTATGTAAGTATGTATATGTGTTTTTGAATGAATGTATGTAAGTATGTATGTGTGAATGTATGAATATATGTATGTAAGTATGTATGTATGTGTGTTTGATTGTATGTATGTATGTATGTACGTATGTATGTATGTATGTATGTGTGTATGAATGTATGTATGTATGAATGAATGTCTGTAAGCATGTGTGTGTGTGTGTATGTATGTATGTATGAATGCATGTAAGTATGTATGTATGTATGTATGTGTGAATGTATGAATATATGTATGTATGTGTGTATGTATGTTTGTATGATTGTATGTGTGTATGAATGTATGTAAGTGTGTATGTATGTATGTATGTATGTATGTGTGTATGTGTGTAAGTATATGTGTATGTGTGTGTGTATGTATGTATGTATGTATGTGTGTATGTATGTATGAATGCATGTAAGCATGTATGTGTGTGTATGTATGAATGTATGTAAGTATGTATGTGTGAATGTATGAATATATGTATGTATGTATATATGTATGTGTGTATGTAAGTATGTATGTGTATGTATATATGTGTATGAATGTATGTATGTATGTGTGTATGAATGTATGTAAGTATGAATGTATGTATGTAAGTATGTATGTGTATGTATGTATTACTGTATGTAAGTATGTGTGTTAATGTATGTATGCATGTATGTATATATGTATGTGTATATGTAAGTATGTATGTGTATCTATGTATGTATGTATGTAAGTATGTATGTGTATTTATGTATGACTGTATGTAAGTATGTATGTATGTGTGAATGTATGAATATATGTATTTATGTATGTATGTATGTATGTATGAATGTATGTGTGTAGGTATGTATTCATGTATGTATGTATGTATGTATGTAAGTATATGTGTGTGTGTATGTATGTGTGTATGAATGTATATATGTATGAATGTCTGAAAGCATGTATGTATGTATGTATGTCTGTAAGTATGTGTGTATGTATGAATTTATGTATGTGTGTATGAATGTATGTATGTATGAATGCATGTAAGTATGTATGTGTGTGTGTATGTATGAATCTATGTATGTATGAATGTATGTAGGTATGTAAGTATGTGTGTATGAATGTATGTATGTATGTATGAATGAATGTCTGTAAGCATGTATGTGTGTGTGTATGAATGTATGTATGTATGAATGCATGTGTGTGTGTATGTATGTATGTGTGTATGTATATATGACTGTATGTGTGTATGAATGTATGTAAGTATGTATGTGTGTGTGTATGAATGTATGTATGTGTGTATGAATGTATGTATGTATTCATGTATGTATGTATGTAAGTATATGTATGTAAGTATATGTGTGTGTGTATGTATGTGTGTATGAATGTATGTATGAATGTCTGTAAGCATGTATGTATGTATGTATATGTGAATGTATGTATGTATGTGTGTAAGTATGTGTATATGTGAATGTATGTATGTATGTGTGTAAGTATGTGTATGTGTGTGTGTATGTATGTATGTGTGTGTGAATGTATGTATGTATGTATGTATGAATGTATGTAAGTATGAATGTATGTAGGTATGTATGTGTGTGTATGTAAGTATGTATGTGTGTGTCTGAATGTGTGTATGAATGTATGTGTGTATGAATGTATGTATGTATATGTGTATGAATGTATGTATGTATGTGTGTATGAATGTATGTATGTATGAATGTCTGTAAGCATGTGTGTGTGTATGTATGTATGAATGAATGTATGTATGTGTGTATGAATATATGTATGTATGAATGCATGTATGTATGTGTGTGTGTATGTATGAATATATGTATGTGTGTGTGTATGCAAGAATGTATGTATGACTGTATGTGTGTATGAATGTATGTAAGTATGTATGTGTGTATGTATCTATGTAGGCGTGTGTGTGTATGAATGTAAGTATGTATGTCTGTATGTATGAATGTATGTATGAGTGTATGTGTGTATGTAAGTATGTATGTATGTGTGTATGAATGTATGTAGGTATGTATGTGTGTGTGTATGTATGTGTGTGTGTATGTATGTAAGCATGTATGTGTGTATGTATGAGTGTATGTATGTATGAATGTGTGTAAGTATATGTGTATCTATGTGTATATGAATGTATGTATATGTGTATGTATGTATGTATGAATGAATTTATGTATGTATGTGTTCCTGTATGTATGTGTGTGTGTGTGTGTATGTATGAATGTATGAATGTATGTATGAATGTATGTATGACTGTATGTAGGTATGTGTGTACGAATGTATGTATGTATGTGTGTACAAATGTATGAATGTATGTATGTATGACTGTATGTAAGTATTTGTGTATGTATGAGTATATGTATGTATCACTGTATGTATGTGTGTATGAATGTATGTAAGTATGTGTGTATGAAAGTATGTATGTAAGTGTGTATGTATCACTGTATGTATACACACACATAAATACATACAAAAACGTGTACATACATACATTCATATGTTCATACATTCACACACACAATACATACATACAAATCATAAACACACACACATAAATACATACATGCATACATTCATACGCACATACATACATACATTCACACATACATTAATACATACTTACATTTTCTTAATTACAAAAACCCAAGGTAACATCATTAAATGTCTTCCTTTGTCCTACCAGTTTCCACAATCCAAACATGTTCATATTAACTGAGAAACAAAATAGAGAAATGCAGCAAATCCTCTCACTGAACCCGAGTCTTTGTCATTTATGCTTGAAAAATGATTAATAGATCAACAGAACATTCATTGTTTCAGCTGGATCATGTGTTGCTTTACATAAACCTACCTCACAGTATATAAAGCAGTTTTATCTTGAGCGGTTACATTAAAATCCACGCTGAGGTGTTTGGTGAAACAAACTTTGACTTCTTAAGCAGCTGCTGATAACTGGTGTTTCTCCACCTCCAAAACAAAGAAATGAGACAGTTTGAACTTGAGTCTCTCGGGTTCCTCTCAAGTGCTTTTAAATTCTTTCCAGAAGTTCGATTTGTTTTCACCTTATCTATCACCCTGACAACAATCTCTCCCCAGTGTGAACCACCTGAAAACGTCGCCGATAGAACGGAGCCGTGATGTGTGGAGTGCTCTCGTGGACGCGAGCCGAGGACGCACTTAAATGAACTCAGGCCGAGAGCAGCTGAGAGGTAAATGCACACATTAAGCACTGTGACATTACGGCATTAGCGCGCACTGCAGGCTTTTACAGGACGAGGCAAAACATCACTCTAAAGAAACCCCGTCCATTTGATTCAGCTAGCTTTATTATGGCACTTTGTACATTTCACGTTACAAACTCGACATTCAGGGTTCATACAGCACACAAAGAGATCCAGAGGACAAAAAACAGAGGATCTGGAAGCAGCTTAGTTTTTAACACACTCAACAAAATGCCACTGTAGGCGTGATCCAAAAATCTGTGAACCAACACAGACGAGTAGTTTTGTGTCAGTAAAGGAAAAGTTCACATTTTTTAAAGTCTGTCTTGATCACATGCTAATATGTAGAAGGAGCTCTTGGTTGCTGTAATAACTTCTCAACCTAAAGGGATTTCAGTTTTGAAGCTAATATGAGGTTTAGTTAGTAGCTCGTAAAGTGATTCTGTTTCAAACTGTGTACAAACTTCCCTCTTTTAATTTAATCAGATGAGGAACAGTAACAAAAACTAACAACCTGGTACCAAGATGTAACTTTCATTATAACTATGTCAGGAATGGATGAGAGAGAAAAGGAACAATTACAACAACCAAGAACTCTTTCACTGTTTGGATTTGCCTGTGTTTTTAAAACAGATCTGGAAAAAAATGTGAACTGGTCCTTTTACCCAAAGGAGGGTTGAATCTAGGGCAGCTGGAGTTGGTTGTAGATACCTGAAGACGTTTTGCCGCTCATTCAGCTCTAACTGGAGGGGAGTCTTGGGTTTTTAACCTCTGCCGGGTCGTTATCAGGGTCTTTGATAGCAGCCGGTTCGTTAGTGTTCCAGGCTGTTGGGAGCTGAGTGTAAGTGGTTGTTCAGTCTCCTGGGAAGAGATGGAAGGATGGCATTGTAGGACCTTGATAACGACCCCGCAGAGGCTAAAAACCTGGGACTCACTTAGTCACTTTGAACTGGAGAAGCCCCTCAGATGAGAGGTGAAACATCTTCAAGTGTCTACAACCGAGTCCTGTAGGTTTGACCCTGTTTGGATAACCAGGACCTGGATGACTGAGAAGCTTCAGACATCCTTCCTTTTACCTTAAGTAAACATATTTTGCCACCATTAATGCCTAGATGATATCAAATTTAAACACTACATCATCTCAGTGTCAGGTCTGTAATTTGAAAAAAAATATTTTCATTACTTATCAACATGCCAATTATTTTCTCTAAAAGAAATGTTTGTTACAATCTTCTGAAAACCCAAGGTGATGTTTTCAAATTGCTTGTTTTGTCCGACTCCAAACCTTCATTTTAGCATCACAAGAGACAAAGAAGAAGAAGAAGCTGTATTGAGGGATTGTTTGGCTGTTTTTGCTTGATAAATAAATTGAAATGGAAATCAATTATAAAAAAATATTTGCTTGTCTTTGTAGATTCATTTTCTGTTGATCTACTTGTTTCATTTCTAATCTTAAAACTGTGGATATTACGGCTCCACACTGTTTGACGAGACATCAATAAAGCAAGACCCTGATTATCAAAGGAAACAGACCAACTCTTCTTCTCCTGCCGTCAAAAATACAGATATGTGCAAGGAAACTGTACAAACCCCACTCAGGTCGGTGTGTGTGAACATACTCTGTGACATCCATCCACACGAACTTTGTGCACAGCATTACTCTACACACAAACAGATGCGGGTTCCCGGGGATCGACGGTAAACAGGTTGCATTGAAGTGCTACGAGATCTTTCGTTGGCACACGAGGAGTAACATTTACAATATTTACATCTGAGATTAAATAATCGGTCGTCATGCGTTTCCTAAAAACAAACAAGTTTTTGTAGAAAATAAAATTCTCACATTCCTTTTGGATAATTTCTGTGTGGAAATCCGATTCACGATTTTAGCAAAAAAAAAAAAAAAGTTTCAAATGGCATTCGCTTAATTGTATATATCAAGTACTCCTGTTGAGTTTATGGTTCTTATACTGTACAGGATGCATGAGCAGTGAGAATTAACAGGAAGCATTCTGCGATTGGCATTGAGTTGAAGAGACCTGTAAAACTAAAAAAACATGCTACTAACGGTACTCCAACAAGAGTCACAGTAAAGCTGACTGACTGAGCAATCCTCTGAGCGCGATCCCAAACCTGACACTCCAGAACGATGCAGCAAGAGAGAGTGACAGCGTGAGGAATTAAACACTTCGTCAACGACAAACTTTCATCTGTCCCGTGTCTTTTAAGTCAATAAATAAATTAAAAACCGAACCTGAATAAATATGAGGAGGTGACAGTACGACGGATTTTTGGGCCAAGAGAGCTGTCGATCTTCTGCGACGCCCCGGACAACGAGGCGTTCACTGACCTCAGCTTCTCCCTTTGGTGCCTCAGTTTGTGGCCGTCTGACCAGCCCTGCATCAGTCACACAGGAGGTGCTCAGCAGACTCCCTGGCTGGACAGCAGGCCTTTCAGGGGGGGGAGGGGATTGGCTCGTTAGGAGAGGACTGGTGCAGGATTTGGTTGGGTTGACTGAAGTTCTTCTGGAGGATGAAGGGGAGGGTGAGTTTAGGTCCGCACCCAGCTGACAGGCACCCAGAAAGACTCTCGCTCCAGCCTTTCTAAGATTCCTCGCAGTTCTGCACAGGCACTGGCTGAGTCCTCCTTGATCAGGACCCGGTCCACCAGGTGTCCATACTGCTGATCGATCTGGATGGCAGACTGACGCATCTCCTGGAGGTCTTCGTCCTGGTGCAGACGGCAAAATGAAATCACTCATACAGTCTGAGACTCACACTGACCACCTTATTCCCCAGGTTTACCCCCGGCTGTGTCTCAGTGTAGGACCTGAAACCTCTGAAGGTTGCATGAATCCTAATGGAAGACCTGAAGGCTGAATCCTCCTGCACAAGTGAGACCGTCAAGCTCATGTTCTGTTGCTTGCAAACATAGATTAATTTGTGATTCCTGTTTGTTTTGATCCAATAAACATGTGAGAAAGGGGAAATGATCTCTTACATTTTTCAGATTTGGTGAAATGGGTCATGGGCCAACAAGTCGTGACCTGAGTTTACCGGTTGTGACATTAAACTCACTGTGTGATTAACAGCATATCCAGGCATTAGTTTGTGCCTCACTGAAAACAAATGATCTCAAATGTGTCAATACTTCATGAGTCTAACTGCTCCATTAAACTACAATATTCACTGGTGCATAAAGGATTTTTGAATATTAGAAGCTGTAAAAGAAACATGCACTCCAAGCTGGGATTAAAGAAGTCCTCTAATTAGCCACTGAACTGGGACACAGCTCTTCCTGCCAAGAAAAATCTCAGGACTCACTGTAACGCGGCCGTGCTCTCCCCCTCCTGGCGAGGTGGCGGCACTGCGGCGGCGTCTGCTCTCGGGAACGCGAGGTTTGACAAATATGACGTAGGGCTTGAACTCGGCCGTCCGCAGCCTCTTCAGGGCCTGCAGTGGTGGAGGGTTTACACACACAGCAGAGGTCAGAAATCAGACATGATAGGAGGGAGTGGACATGAGGCATCAGAGCCTGCACGGTGAGCTGATCTGATGCAACCGCCTGCCTCCGTCCTCTCACAGCAAACTGCTGCTGCCTGCAGGATCCGGAGCTCCTGACATGTTGTGATATGTTTGGATGCAGCAGGATGAGCTCAGTGGTGACTCTTACCTCAGGCTGCACGTCCACGACACACATCTTGTTCTTGGCCTGTACGGAGCGGATGGCCTCTATACTTGTGCCGTACTGGTTCTCCTTGTATTCGCCGTGCTCGATGAACCTGAGGAGAAACAAAACTTTCAGCAGGAAGCAAATCAGGGATTTACACAACAGCAGCAGCAAAGTGGAAACTTACTTGTTGTTTAAAGCATCTGCATCAAATTGCTGTTTGGTGACAAAGTGGTACTCGACCCCTTCCTTCTCATGAGGCTTCTTGGGCCTGGTGGTGTCTGTGGGAGCACAACAGAGGAAGTTACCTGCATGTGTGGTGTAATGTCGGTTCACTGATGAGGGGGTGTGAATGCTGGGTAACTCACGTGGAACAGCCACTGCAAAACGATGAGGGTTTTCAGCAATCACCCGCTGTTTGAGCTCATTGATTCGTGCTCCAAGAGAACCTTTGCAAGACGATCAGGTGTTTAATGGAGAGAAAAAATAAAGGTGAAGGTGAACTTCTAGATCTGCAATGACTAGATAATGAATTGATTAGATGATTATATAATATCTATTTGGATAATTAATTAATAATTTCTAGCATTTTTCAGGCAAAAATGTCAAACATTGTCAATTCAAACTTCTTGAATATGAGTTGTTGCTGCATTTTTGTGTCATTTTTGATCTTAAATAAAGGTTTTGGGCTGTTGCTTGAACAAAAGAAACGACATAATTTTGGGCTCTGGGAAATGGCGATGAGCATTTTCCACAATCTTTTGACATTTTATAGACTAAATGACCACTCAATGGAGAAAATGATCACCATGTTGTTAGTTGCAAGTAACTTCACATGAATCATTGTCTTGAAAAAAAAAAAGGGTCATCAGCATGTTGCAATGCATAGTTTGATCCACTAGGTGTCACTATCACCACAGGAGAACATTTTCAGTCTCACCTATCAGGACCACCAGACGAGGTCTCTCGTGGGGTCTCTGCTGGTAGCGGGTCACCTCTTCGTAAGTCAGGAAGTCGGGGTCTCCGGGATCTGAACCCTCTCCAGAGGATCCTTGTCTGTCCTTACGACTCAGACGGAAACTCCTCCGTAAACCAGCTACAGCGAGGCCGGAGATGAGGGAAGAAGGAGCAGAAAGAGGAACAGGTCTTGGGTCAGATTGTCATGGACCATAGAGTAATTTGCACAAGATTACATGAGCAGACTGATTCACTTCCATGATGCAGATAGAATATTTTTTGCATTTACATACGGTTATTAATTAAGTGCAGTGAGCAAATTATAATAAATTCAAGACCATGCATTAAAAACTATTTGTCAACAGTGCATGGATGAAAATAGCTCACTCTTATCTGCAGTGAAAATACTCGATAGTGTGAGTTATTATCTGAACTTAGAGTCAATCATGCTTCAACTGAAAACTGGACGACATGCAGCTGACAGTTAACACCAGGTGAGACTCTTAAAGCCTGACACTGAAGCAGACTCACACTTAAGCTAAACATTCTTTAAATTCTTAAAAGTGACTCAGCATTTCAAAACACATTTCAGTGACCGGAAACACACATCATTTCCCAACATTATGGTCAGAACAATGCATGCTGCTTTGAACGAGGCTACAGTGCTGAGGCAGGACAGACAGGACAGCCTGGCCCTGAGAAACACCACGTCAACAGCAGACGAATCAGGGTCTCCCACGGCCAGGACTGTCTGTATCCCCCGTCAGTGGTGTGTACCTGAGGGAATGAGCCGGGCACTGTACCTGAATAAAATTCCCAGGAAAACACCTGGCCACAGGAGGGCGCCACTGCTTTACACTTAGGAGAGACTATAACTGGCGTTAGAGCATCACACAACCCAGCCTCACACCTCCACACAGGGTGAACGAGCAGCAAACGTGCCTGGTTGAGTGTGCAATGCGTCCAACGCAGCAGGGCCCTCATGGGTGGGGTGGGGG
>JBBMOC010001188.1:0-13722 GCA_037975185.1 Centropyge bicolor | reverse complement strand
GGCGGGTCAGGCTCTGATGTGGCTCGCTGACATTTCCTGTTGTACCCATGTGGCCAATTAATAACCACACTAATATTGTTTGCTTCACTTGTGTCATTATGGATCCTTTAGCCGGGGATTTCTCCTGCAGAGGGAAAAGAAGGCAAACACTGTATGACCATGATGCATAGACTGTATAAAATATGGACGTAGTGTCCGTGACGTCACCCATAGGTTTCTGAAGAGCTAAAATGAAGCAAATCGTAGTGCGTAGCCATCTTGGTAGCCTACCTCCGGTTACTCCAAATATGGACAAAGAGGTGGAGCGAGGGCGGAGCTGAGGCGGGTCGAATGAACGCTATTGGCTGAAAAAAGCCGCTGAAAAAAGCCGCTTTATTCAAAATAATCAAACTAGCTACGGCTAACCAGCTAGGTTAAATGCTAAATATCGTTGCTATCCGGCTAACCCCACGACGATCTCTTTCCCAAACTCAGTGACTAGAATTACCCGGGGTGACGCCCTTTAGACCGTCAGTGTCTAGTTGTCAATCAAAGTGGCGCCACTTAGATTGACAGCTATGAATTGTGCATAATGATGTATGCTGTATTTTAAACCAACGCCTTATAAAAAAAAATCGCCCCCCCCAGAGTTGTCATGGAGTAGAAAAACAGCTTATGAGACTAGAGCCATGTTTTGAACCAGGCTGTAAATATGTTTTTTTCTGTTGTAAAATCGGACATTTTAACATGGGGCTCAAATGTAATTGACTCTCTTCTGCGGCCTGCTCTAGTGGTTATTGGAGGAACTGCAGCTTTTTTGCACTTCCGCATTGGCTTCATTTTTCAGCGGCAGAGGTTGCCGCTTGGCTGTGCATCCTTTCTTCTACCAACATTAAAACTTGTTTTTGTAGCATGAAGATGATCTGTCCTCATCCATAACAGAGAAGTTTAAGTCGCCTTGATGATGAACCATACCTGAGCCATATGGGGAGCAGATGAGAGAAACCTTATTTGCGTGGATGGCAAACCACTGACAACCTATTTTGCTGTTTAATTATGAGGACTTGTTGCTGTGATTGCACACTTTGTTCCATCTGTTCTTTTGCCGATACAAACCTTGAGTTACATAATTGTATTTCTGGATCCAGATGAAGAACAGACCGACAGAGAGCATCATGAACCCGAGCGCGTCGGTGTGGAGGCAGTTACTTTTAGCAGTCAACAGATGGCAGGATGTGGCTGGATCATTTGTATGCAGCATCGTGCCCATACACACTACACACACACACACACACACACACACACACACACACATACGCACACACACGCACACACACGCAGCAGGGGCCGGCAGAATACATTGTGAGCCTTCAGAGGACAGAAGGTTTCCCTGCTCTTCTGTGATAAATGGGCTGATTGAGGCTGGAGCCAAAATGGAGGGTGGGCCAGTTTGCAGCCCACTAATGAGGTGATAATGGAGAGGGTGGGTGGTCGAGTCCTCCACCTACCAAAATGGTGGAAGCATCACGGGGAAGGCTTTGGAGGCGGGCGGTCCAGCTGGGCGGCCGTGTGTCATTTCTCTGTGAAATGTTTTGAATGGTAAAGATGGAGGGGGGCGGGGGGGCTGCTTACATCGATTCCCACAGTGGAATAGGCGGTTGTTTGGATTGCCTCGAGGTAAAAAAAAATCACGGCACTCGAACAGTAAGAGCATCGTACTGTAAATATTACAGCTGGGTGCTTTGACTGGGAGATGGAGAGATGACTGTGACGGGGGCTCTGGGTTGGGAATAAGTGTTGGAGGGCGTGTCCCGGACTGAAGCGCCGGCGCTCCACCGTGAGCCGCTGCACAGGATCTTTTATCTCGTTGATAGACTGAGAATTATGTGAACATGACTTATTGAATGTCTGATGCAAGACTAAGTACATTTTCACCACCGGCAGCGTCTGACGTTTTACTGTTTGAAAGATGTGTCTTTTGTTTCCTCTGCTCCTGCGGAGGAGGCCGGAGCTCAGCTGGAGCTGGTTGGCCATTATTTGCGAGGTTGGTGGTTTGACTGCCGGCTTTTCTTGTCCGTGTGTCAAAGTGATCGATTCCCCAAAATTGTTTCCCGAATGTAAGTCACTGTGGCTGGAGGCGCCTGCCAAATGAATTTAAAATAAAGGATGAGTTCACTCACATTAAACATAAACACATTGTTAATCTAGTCAGTTTGTTTTACTTTTATTTGTCCAGGGTTGGAGATGATGTGACCTGCAGTGTGTCATTCAGCAGATTCCACCAACATTATATTAGCAAGAAAGCTGTTTTTTTCAGGATAAGGGATTGTAGAAACCTGATCCCCAGTTCTGCTGCTGAACACTGATTTAGTGACCATTTACACATAACCAGGTTTTTATTTGGTTTGTAGACATATGTACGACTTAAGCATCGCTCTAAATGTGAAGTAATCAGATTACTACAGTGGACGTACATGTGCACCACTAACTTTAAAAACTGCTATAAAGTAAATACAGAATGTAAATACACTGAATAGCAGCTGAATATCACTGAAAACTGGATTTGAGATCATGAAAATCATAAGAATTATATCTTTAAGTGCATGTAATTGTGAGTGGTACTGATTTTTTTAATGTCATTGTTTTGTGCTTTTGGCGCCAGACATAAAATTGCATTCATCTTTATTGTAGCAGGGAGGCTAAAGAAATCCAAAAGGTGGCAAACTGCTGAATTGATCCTCCCATTATCCCAACTTGATGCTGCCGCTCATTGTCTGTGGGTGTAAATAATCATCTCTATTATTTACTAGTATGAAATAAAAATCTCATTTTGGATGTTGGTTCTTATTAAATAACCGTAAGTCAATAAAATATAAACAGAGTCATTGAGGTAACACAGTGGGGATGGGGAGGATGGAGGGAACAGTCCCCCCCCCCCCCAGAGTGTTTATTATGTCTTCACACAGTCGCAGCTAATTGAGCGTCGCCTTTTCAATGCACAAAGTATTTTCCCAGCGAATCTGCGTCTGTTGCTCATTTCGACAGCAAACTTAAATCCTGCTGCGGTTGACTTCAAAGATGCTCTCTTATCGTCCCGAACAGACGAGGGAACGTCCTCTCCGTGTCGCAGAGTGGCTTCTGTTTGTTTCCCCTCCGACGGATCCATATTTGAAACGTTTCCGTCTTTAAACCTCGCAGCGTCACTGTTTCTGTGGAGGGGACAACAAAGTAAATGACAGCATCCATCTAGACAGACTTAAACCCCCCCTGAAGTCCCCCAAGGCTTTTTCCTTGTGTGCTGCAAACCTGAATTTATGTGTGCAATTTCTGGTGTGCAAGTCTCTTGTACTTTTGTTTTCTGGTGTTATGGATGAAATACATCATCACTGGGATAAGTCCACGCTTGGATTAAAAGATATTTTTAAATCTTACAGGAAATACACAGATGCCAGTTGTTTTCACAGCGGCTGTTACAGTGGAGCTCATGTGGTTGGTCTGCAGAGGACCTCCACACCAAAACAACCAAAATGGAATCTTACTCTCAGAAAATAGCTCATTTGTGCGACTGATCCCCCCAAAAATACCAACATGTGAAATGTGGATGAGAAGCTGTGTGAAGTCCTACAGTTCTGATGCGGTGACTTATGTTTATGTATGACGTCCTTCTGAAGGTTACAATTACATTTTATCTAAATTCATAACACGAGCACAGCAGAGAATAATTATTTCAACTTCTGCCAACTTCTTTTATTGGATTTCTATTAACAAATATCTGTTAATTCTATGTCAGTTCGCCTGTTTTCAGTGGCCTAATTGTCTTTCTTCCAAACGCTGAAGGAGGATCTCTCTTTGAATTGCCTCTCCCAAGGTTTCCTCCATTTCTTCCCTAATGAGCTAAGTGTCTTTCTAAGGACTGCTTTCTTCTCTTCTTAGAAAGCTTGAGCTGGGAAGCCGTTGATGTTATGTGCCTGTAAAGCCCACTGAGACATCGCCTGTGGTCTCTGTAGACCGCCACACGGGGACACACCGAGAACAGGGCTCCTCTTCTATTTATAGTTACATTTATGGTACTTTAATATTCGCTTGATTCATCGCTGAGTGGAGTGACAGAAATCAGTTATTGTTTTTGGCAAATGATGAAAATGAAATGATAACATCAGCATTTTCTTGGCTGCCGCTCAAACAAAATATGCAATATTTACTTTGGCTTTGGTTTTGATTCCAACAGTTTCCACGGATTCCCATGATGCAACCTGCTTTGACTGAATGATTAATGGTTCTGCATTGCTGATGATAATCAGAGGTGGAAGAAATATTACAGTCCGAATAACAAAACAGTGTAAAAGTGTTAAAAGTCTGATGCTATGTTAAACTTTTACTCTGAATGTTGTACTTTTCACTCCGCTGCATTTATCTGACAGCAGTAGTTCAGATTATGAAAACAAAATATAAACTAATGAACGATGTTGTATTAATTTAGGTTAAAATACTGGACAATACATGAAGTACTTAAAATGATCCTCATCTTCACCACCTGCAACACTAAAGTGATGCTGACACATTAATGCATTCATACTTACAATCCAATAATACAGTCCTTGATTCTGTATAATGAGTAGCTGCTACTACTTTTGTAATTTTACTTAACAGAGTAACAGGGTATTTCTGCTGCTGCTTTTACTTTAGTAAAAGATCTGGAAACGTTTGCACTCATTTATATACTCATCTTACATGATGTTAAAATCTGCAACGTAAGCAGTAACTGTAACTGTAAAATAAATTTAGTGGAGTAAATAAAGTACAATATTTACCTTTATAGAAGTAGAAATATAAACTACTCAAGGGAAGTACAAGTACCTCATAAGTGTAGTAGCTACTTCATTATCAGTATCATATCATGAAAGTTGATTGATAGTGATGGATGAAAATATTTGTCACTGTTGTGCTTCCTCACTTGATCACGTGACCCCGCACACATCTGCCCAGGTGAGCGGCTCTGAGTGTGTGAGTGTGTGCACCCTGCAGACAGCTCGGTGTTGCAGCTGCAGTCCTCTTGGTGACGCTGTGCTGACATCACTGTGGTCTCCCCCCCTCCTCCTCCCCCTCCCTCCTCCCTCCTCCCTCTCTCTCTCTCTCTCTCTCTCTCTCTCTCGGCTCCTCGCGCAGACTCTCGGAGCTCCGCGCGCTCTCCGGCTCATTCCGCTGCTCTCACCGCACCAGGACGCACCGACACCGGGCACCCAGCGGCGGGGACCTGCGCGCACACAGGCAGGGAGGGGGCGCCACTCCTCCTGCCTTCAATCACACCCAGACAGAGGACGAGAGAGACGCGCAGCGGCTCCAGGTGAGGCGGAGACGCGCGGCAGAGACAGGAGGACAGACACAACTTGGCTGCTTCCTCCATCCACCCGGGCTGAAGTGAGAAGTTTCTGTCTGGTCTGAGCAGGAATAATCCCCCGTCCTCTCTCAGCTCTGGAGCGGATATTTACCTCCACCTGGGCTCCCGTTTGGAAGAATGGCGACAGGATCCGCCGCGCGCTGTCCGGAATCTCCGCGCGGGCACACCTGGCTGCTGGCGGCCGCCGTCCTGCTCACCGCGCCAGGTAAGAGACAAACACCCCGCCTGCCTCTTTCATGTCCTCCCGCGTGTCCTCCACTTCACCCGGGTCTCCGTGTCCCCCCCTGTCGGACTGTGGGACCTGCAGGTAGAGTGGGGGCTCCGTGCCAGGTGTGACCGTGCGCCATGACAGCAGAGGTGTGGCTCTGCCGCTGCTGCTGCTCTGTGGCTTCTGTCCTAATTCCCTCTCAGCTTTGGTGACCGATCAGGAAGCCTAATCCCATCTGAGCTCGTGCCCCCTCTCCCTCCCTCCTCCGGTCGACCTGCAGCCTGTGTTTACCTGTTGGACACAGTCTCAGGATAAAGGCAGGGATTGGTGCTCGATCTGCAGAGCAACAGGGTGCTGATGGGAAATGACACTTCAGGTGGTCCTTCAGCTGTGATTGTCGAGAGCCCTTAATGTATATCCACAGCAGTAATCCCATGATAATATACAGATCATAGAAACATAGAAGTAGAAAAAAAAACCCGGATTTGATGCGTGAACTGTGAATTCAAGGAGATGAAAAAATGATTTCTTCTAAAAACAGCTGATATTCCTTTAATTTTTTTTCATTCTTATACACAATGACCTTTTTTGAATTAATCCCTTAAAGTCAGCTGTTAAAGTTATTCAAGGAATGTGCTGACACAGCCTTTTTAAAAAGTGGTGGCAAACATGAAGTAGGACTACTTTGAACATGAAAGCAGTTTTAATAAACCTCAATAAAAAAAACGTACAATGCAGTAAAAAAGGTTCAGAAATAACTTCCTGTAATTTCTGTTTACATTTCTGCCAGTGTGCGCTCAGACAGATGTGTCTGTCTCTGAACTCTACTGTAAACCTACTGTCAGGTGATGCAAGCACGAGGCAAGACGCCGTTTGAATATTATAGTAATACCTTCAGAGATAAAAATACTCACATTGATGCCAGGTTGCCTATTTTGAGCAGAATCCACATAACGTCCTTGTTCCACTTGTATCAATGCTGCTGTGATTTAAATGAAAGTTTCTGATGAGTATTATCGATACGCAATGAGTTACCTCGAATGCCATGAATGAGATTACTCTGAACTCACTGATGCAGACTCTTATTAGGACCGTTGAGGATGTATTGCGCCATAAACAAAAAAGAGGTATCAATAAAGTTGCTTGTGTTTTGCAATAGCAACAATTTATGTCGCCGTAAGAGCATTACAGTGATAGATATGGAGATAACCACGAGCGATGATGACCTCACTAAAAATGCACCGCTCAGTAACACGGACATGCTCCAACTCCCAGCAGAAACAATTTCCAGAGTTTTTCTTTTTTTTCACCCAGCTGGGACCAGCTACAAAATTCATAAGAGCAGGCAGTCAGGCCACAGTGATCGGCATTAGAATGTGTGAACCCGCTCTGTCAGCACGGATCTGTCAGCCTGTTGTTTTCACCTGGGTGTAACCAGTATCATCTGTCAGAGCCGTCCCCAAATTGTCACCAAGGAGAGGGAAGACGGGTCGTTATGGAGCCGGGAGCAGCGTCGTCTCGAGCGACATTCCTCCGAGATCAAAGCCAACGGGAGGGCGAGTTGTTTCAAGGCCGTGAGCCCGCGCCACGCTCCGTGTTCCACCCGAGCGTCTGTTGCATAATAGGCGAGTGTACGAGGCAGGAGGAAGAGTTCACCTTGATTGGAATTTGCCTTGTAATGACATTCTTTATCTCAGCTCGTAATTGCAGCAGTGTAAACCACAGAAGCAGGAAAACCACAGTGTGATGGCACAGAGACGACAGACAGGCAGCCGGGATGGGAATCGAGAACCGGTTCCAGATTGTCTGATCCGTCGAGCTCATCCGCTCCTTGATTGATGGCGGCGTGTTTTTTCTGACAGTTGCAAAACAATGACGTCGAACTCGTGCGTCTGTTCTGCTGAAAACTTCATTTCAACAGGCTGGGTGTAAATAATCATTTCAAGCAAAGGTGAAAAGATCTGCCTTTGAATTATGGACTTATTTGACACTTTACACACAAGTATCACACAAGCATCACGTTCTTTACTGAGGCTAAATGATCCTATGTTATAGCAACATTAGCATCATGCAGGAAGGCCGAGCAGATTTTTCTCTATGACTAAGAAACCCTAAATGAAAACAAATGCTGCACAAACATTCTCTCGTTTCATCCGTTTTTCCATGATGACAGACTGTTGCTCCGGCGAGCTCTCAGGCTGCAGCCAGCTCCGCTCGCCCATCGGCTCCCATCAGCCAGCAACACCCTCTCTCTCTCTCTCTCTCTGCACGGGGGGAAAATGAGTGAGGAGCGAGTGTCACCCTGCAGTCTCTAAATTCAGAGTGAATTCTCAGCATGCTGTGTTCACATGGAGAGATAATGAAACAGGTGCACTGATGCTGAAAACATGCGTGGGCTGGTTTTCGTCCATGCAGGAGATCGATCAGGAATCAGCTAAAAAAGAATTGTATTAATAAGCAGAATCAGTATCAGTGAACTCTTCTCGCTCGTCGTCCCTGTGCTGTAAGCCATGCAGCTCAGGCCGGTGTGAGGATGATAGATGCTCAGCTGAGACTCGGCCACTTCAGGCCTGTACTGTTAAAAAGCTGTCAGATTGTCGTGACAGTGTCCCCACAGGTCATGAATTAATGTGAACGTGCAACAACACAACCGCCTTCTCCGAGGAAAAAAAACCCGTGAGTTACTGACACTGAGAGCAGAAGCTTGATTTTCCAAGATTGTCCTGGCGTGAAAGACTTTTTTTTTTTCAAGCAGTTCTTAGTTGATGATGCAGGGAAATAACTAAGCGCTGTGAAACAGGGGTCAACAGGAGTAGTGAAACTTTAACCACCATGTTTAAAGAGCTGTGTTAACCTTCAGTAAAACAGGCAAAACAGAGTTGAGAGGGTATCATTCCACAGCAATGATAATTAAGTCACTTCAGGTGTCCCCCCTCCTGCCCCCCCCCGCCTGTCTCTATAGGCCCGATCCTGCGCTGAAATGTCAATGATGATGAGTCCCCTCGACGGCTCGCTGGAGACGAAGGGCTGATTAGCTTATCACTTGGAGAGCAGGCGGCCGATGATTATCACCCTCAGAGCGGCGTGGCCTGATTATCGAGAGCTCTTATTAATGACTCATTGGCTGCTTGCATTGAACCATGTTGCTGTTTGTTGTTTGCGTTTTTTTACGTGGAGGCGGTTCTGCAGCTCTGGTGTGGATCTGTGTCAGGCTCATAGACTGTATAAAATATGGACGTAGTGTCCGTGACGTCACCCATAGGTTTCTGAAGAGCAAAAATGAAGCAAATCGTAGTGCGTAGCCATCTTGGTAGCCTACCTCCGGTTATTCCAAATATGGACAAAGAGGTGGAGCGAGGGCGGAGCTGAGGCGGGTCGAATGAACGCTATTGGCTGAAAAAAGCAGCTGAAAAAAGGCGCTTTTTTCGAAATAATCAAACTAGCTACGGCTAACCAGCTAGGTTAAAAGCTAAATATTGTTGCTAGCCGGCTAACCCCACGACGATCTCTTTCCCAAACTCAGTGACTAGAATTAGCCGGGGTGACGCCCTTTAGACCGTCAGTGGCTAGTTGAAGTGGCGCCACTTAGATTGACAGCTATGAATTGTGCATAATGATGTATGCTGTATATTTTAAACGAACGCCTTATAAAAAAATTCGCCCCCCCCAGAGTTGTCATGGAGTAGAAAAACAGCTTATGAGACTAGAGCCATGTTTTGAACCAGGCTGTAAATATGCTTTTTTCTGTCGTAAAATCGGACATTTTAACATGGGGCTCAAATGTAACTGACTCCCTTCTGCAGCCTGCTCTAGCGGTTATTGGAGGAACTGCAGTTTTTTTGCACTTCCGCATTGGCTTCATTTTTCAGCGCCGGAGGTTGCCGCTTGGTCGGGCTCCACTTGGGAACCAAGGTTGTGATGAAGGAGCCTTGGATTCACTGGCCTGCCTTGATACCTTGAACCCCAAGTAACCACCTGTTTTAGTCTCAGTCGGGATAAAGGCAGGTTTTATAGCGGTTATATATCCACCTGCTGCATTTTAAATGAAAAGTCCAGAGAAATACCCACTGCTGTATAAAGCTTATACAAGTTCTAAACAAGCTCGTCCAAGACATTCTTCTGCCCACCACCTCCAGTTGTGCGCCTCTGGCCTCGGGGGCAGCAGCACAATTATTTGAATTTTTCTCTTTGCAGGATGTTTTCGTTGATTAATTATTGGAACAAGCCCAGAGGCTGAAAATCTCCCACTATTTCAAAAGCAAAGGGCAGTCGGAATAAAAATGCCATTAATTTTCTCAGTTTAATGAACACATTTTTCTCACTTTGCATAAATCCTGTTTTAACCCTGCGCAGTCTCCTGACCCCGGGGTTCAATCTGATTCTGAGTCTCCACCGTCTTTAAAAACCAGCGGAGGTGCCAGCCCCATTGTGGCTGATGGCAGACGGACTAAATGTCAAGGAGTGTGTCTCAGGAGAAGCGATCCTGTGTGTGTGTGTGTGTGTGTGTGGAGAAGTTGGGGGAGGGGCTGTCATTGTCGTCTGGAGAGCTGATCATAGGTGTCATCACTGGGTTGAAATGTCAACGACCGAGCTGAGGAGCTGGATGCTCTGCAGGAGTCTTTATAAGAGCTTAATGATATGTGTTTGCATAACTGCATTTATGAGACGTTTTCCCAGGAAATGAGGGCGCTACGACGACAAACACGACACAATCAGACCCAAACTGCAGTCAGATTTAAAATATACAAGGATAACGAGGTGCAGTAAGCCGTCCTCGCTCAATGTGATGATGCTTATTTAATGAAATCAGGAAATAACGAGCCTCTTAATCTGAGGCCCGCCGGATGAGAAGAACAAGCAGCTGTCATGTGGGGCACCAGAAATGAGCCGTTTGGGGTCCCGACCTGCAGTTAAGGCACGTCGGCCCCGGACTCAAATGTCAGTGGTTCCTCGTGGTGAGGCACGGGGTGTTAATCGTCCCCTGGAGAACAGACTGTTGAGGCTCATTGAGAGCGTATTAATGACTCACACCGACACCAACTGCGCAGCGATGCTGGGGGCCGCTCGTGTTTTCGGCCAATTTGTTTGTCATTGTCTGGGCTGTCGTGTGATTCGCACCCAGAAAAGCACAATATCAAGCCCTGCTGCTGCTGTGAGAGAACTTCTCTTAATTACAGCCTCTTCACTTCCTAACTGACAGACCGGTGTTGCATCACATGGTCTGTGATTTGTTTGTCTGCATTAATGTTTAAGTTTGTCTCTTTAATTTTTGCCTCTGGGTTTTTTCTTATTGATCAAGGATTAAACTGTTAATGACTTCCCACAATCCTTTGTGGACCTGCTCATTTCGTATTGCTCGGTCTTGCGTGATGCTGTTTGCCTGTTTTTTTTTTTTGAACTCATTTTTTATTTCAACTTCAGCAATCCATTCAAATAATGCAATTTTTATGTAGTTTCACATTGAGCGGCGTCTACACTTCAATTCAGCTGTCATATCAATCATTCATGCTTAAGACAAATATAATGAAAAATCATATACAGTAGAATGTGGGAAAAACACATATAGAGGATATTAATAATAATGCTAAACAATTCTGTACATGCACGTATACCGAAATGAGTAAAAATAAAAATAAACAGATTAATAATTTAAATAAATAAAAAATACATAGAAAATTAAATTAAATTTAGAAATACAAGAGTGGGGTAGAGCTGGGATGAGATATAGCTTTCCCTCATTGCATTATCAAACCCATTACAGGACTCCACCACTTCAGAAATCTTGGTCTTTGTAGCCTCAATGCATAAGTGATTTACTCCATCTCATACAGCTCCCATATTTTGTTAATCCAAATGTTATATGTTGGTGGTTCGGGATTCAACCATCTAATTGTAATACATTTAACCGCAGCTCCCAAAGGGATTTGTAATAGGTACATTTTTGCCCTTCCCTCAATCCCCTCCGGGGTTACTCCGAGGAGAATCACCCTTGGATCTTTGGGAATGTTTTGATGGAACACCGCACTCAGGGCATCTAACACATCCTTCCAGAAGGTGCTTAACTTCGGGCACGACCAGATGTTTTGATGCTCCTGTTTTAAACGTTCGCTGCCGCGGCTCTGACGGCCGGAGGGTGGTCATCTCGGAGATTGGGAACAGGTTGTCATGGATACAGCTTTTTGTGCATGAGACAATTTCACTTTCCTTTGTTGTGCAAGCATGTGTAATGTGTGTGTGTGTCTTTGTGTGGACCTTTTTAAAAGAGGCTAGTAATTAGGCAAAGGAGGCTGGACTCTGCTGTATGAGGCTCCGTCAGTTCGACTTGCAGAGTGAAGGAAGCAGGTTTTTATTCATCACTCCGCCCGCCAAGAGCCTGCATGTGTCTGCACTCGGTCAGCGCTTTTTTCCCCTTTTTTCATTCCACCTCTGAGGAAACAGGTTACTAAGCAAATTCCAGATCGCATTTCTAGAAATAGCCCGTATCATGGCTAACACCTTGGCATTCCGTGGTGGTTCCTCAGCAAACAGGTGTCAGTGGGAAGAGGGATTACGGAGCCGAGGGGCAGGAGCGGGGGCCCATGAATCACAATGGAGCCGGCCCAAGGATGGTCGGAGGAAGGCTCCTGCTTTCACTGCGTCATGAATGCCTTTGCAGATTACTCTCAAATGCACACACGAGCGTTCTCTCCCTGCACACACACACACACACACACAGTTACACTCACGATCAATGTGGCCACTCTCCCTGGTTTGACTTTTACCGCCATGCAGAGTAAAGAAAACTGGGAGCCAGCCTTTCATACCCCGGCTCAGTCCTTCATTTTCCCATTCTTTTATCCTCCCATTCTCTCTGCCTCAGTCTTATTCACTCGCCCTCTCTTTTGCTCTCATTCTTTTGCTCACGACCCTATTTTCAGCCGGCCTGGCTGGCTGCCGCTCCGTGGAGGCTCCCGAGCGGGGGACCTTTTGTTGGAGCAGCTTTTGGTGGAATTAAAAAGGGTGCCAGTACAGCCCCCCCCCACCTCCTCCTTCTCTCTTCCCACCGTCCACTCCGCCGCTCTCAGTTCTTCTAGGCCTCATTGTTTAGAGAGAGAGAGAGCTGGAGGGGGGTAAGAGAGAGGGGGAGGAATTCACAAGTGTGAACATTTCTAGACAAGCATCCCCAGTCTGTCCCGAGCTGGCCTGCTCCACAGACCACGGCGAGCGGCGTCCGTCCTCCCCTCCTGTTCGCTCACCGTTTCCTCTCCAGATACAGTCGACTGGTGACAAAATGGAAATTGCCCTCGCTGTCTGTGTGGGAGTGCAGCGGCGGGTCAGGCTCTGATGTGGCTCGCTGACATTTCCTGTTGTACCCATGTGGCCAATTAATAACCACACTAATATTGTTTGCTTCACTTGTGTCATTATGGATCCTTTAGCCGGGGATTTCTCCTGCAGAGGGAAAAGAAGGCAAACACTGTATGACCATGATGCATAGACTGTATAAAATATGGACGTAGTGTCCGTGACGTCACCCATAGGTTTCTGAAGAGCTAAAATGAAGCAAATCGTAGTGCGTAGCCATCTTGGTAGCCTACCTCCGGTTACTCCAAATATGGACAAAGAGGTGGAGCGAGGGCGGAGCTGAGGCGGGTCGAATGAACGCTATTGGCTGAAAAAAGCCGCTGAAAAAAGCCGCTTTATTCAAAATAATCAAACTAGCTACGGCTAACCAGCTAGGTTAAATGCTAAATATCGTTGCTATCCGGCTAACCCCACGACGATCTCTTTCCCAAACTCAGTGACTAGAATTACCCGGGGTGACGCCCTTTAGACCGTCAGTGTCTAGTTGTCAATCAAAGTGGCGCCACTTAGATTGACAGCTATGAATTGTGCATAATGATGTATGCTGTATTTTAAACCAACGCCTTATAAAAAAAAATCGCCCCCCCCAGAGTTGTCATGGAGTAGAAAAACAGCTTATGAGACTAGAGCCATGTTTTGAACCAGGCTGTAAATATGTTTTTTTCTGTTGTAAAATCGGACATTTTAACATGGGGCTCAAATGTAATTGACTCTCTTCTGCGGCCTGCTCTAGTGGTTATTGGAGGAACTGCAGCTTTTTTGCACTTCCGCATTGGCTTCATTTTTCAGCGGC
>JBBMOC010001187.1:10000-13731 GCA_037975185.1 Centropyge bicolor | reverse complement strand
AAAAAAAAAAGAAAGGAGAGAGGAATCAGCGGGAAAACAAATATTTGAGAAATGACAGCCTACAGGAGAGAAACCAGAGGGAGGAACCGCAAACGCCTCCCCGAGACAGCCAGAGGATTCCTCCCGAGCTCGCTCCAATAACAGCTCCCTGCAAACGTCCTGACAGGATGATTGCACGCCGGCGCGGCGGGGCGGGGCGGCGCCTCCACGCTGCTCCCAGCTCGACGCGCACATCCAACCACGACAAGAAACCTGAAACCCACTCTCCACATTTCACCTGAGCATTTCTGTTTTTGTTCATAAAATCTCTCCTCTAAACGACCTGTGACACCAACAAAAAGACTCATAAAAACTCTTGTGTTCACTGTCATGTTCAGACAAAGGAGCCACAAGGTTTTACCTGCTGTAAAGAAGAGAAGCTTGGCTCTTATTGGCTGAAGCAGATTCCAGTCAGAGTGAGGTTGTGAAGCAACGGACTGAGCTAATAATTTAATCAATCGTTAGAGGGAACAACGACTGAAAGACTTGGAGGATGAGGCTGGTTCCAAACATGTCAATAAAACTCCTGAAGAGACCAAAACCAACAGTGAACGTGTGAGTGTTGTGTCGATCACAGATCTGTCCTCTTCCCCTCTTTAGGAACGGAACCTTTTTAAAAACATATTTGAGAGGTGTGTTTGAAACTTCATGTCTTCAGCAGGAGCCGTTGGGTTCGGAGCTGAGCCACAGACAGGAAGTCAGAAAGTCCTGGACAAACACTTCCTTAAGAAAAATATAATATAAATGTCATCCTTATCGTTTAATCAGGTCTGTTTGTAGAGTAATTCTGCGTCTGAGGAAACGAGCCCAGAGCCACTGATTTCTGATCATTTGTTTGTGTCTAGGACCTGACCTTGATTTGACATTTCCCACTGTCCTTGAACTGGTTTTGTTGCCACTGAGGAGCTCATGCTTTCATTTAAATTCTAGTAGATTTCAAAGTTTCCAAAGACACCAAACATGTGAGATTAGATTAAAGAGTTAAATCAAAGGATGAACAAGTTCAAATCTCCCTGTTGTTTGTGTCTGTTTTGGTGACACACATATCTGAAAGAGCTTCATCATCAACAGGACTTTGTCCATGTAAACAGCAGCTATCAGCTCATTATCATCATCATCAAAGGCTGAAAGTAAACAGTCTCTGATGGTCACAACCAAGCGGCAACCTCCGCCGCTGAAAAATGAAGCCAATGCGGAAGTGTAAAAAAGCTGCAGTTCCTCGAATAACCACTAGAGCAGGCTGCAGAAGGGAGTCCATTACATTTGAGCCCCATGTTAAAATGTCTGATTTTACGACAGAAAAAAACATATTTACAGCCTGGTTCAAAACATGGCTCTAGTCTCATAAGCTGTTTTTCTACTCCATGACAACTCTGGGGGGGGGTGAATTTTTTTATAAGGCGTTCGTTTAAAATATACAGCATACATCATTATGCACAATTCATAGCTGTCAATCTAAGTGGCGCCACTTTGATTGACAGCTATGAATTGACGGTCTAAAGGGCGTCACCCCGGCTAATTCTAGTCACTGAGTTTGGGAAAGAGATCGTCGTGGGGTTAGCCGGCTAGCAACGCTATTTAGCATTTAACCTAGCTGGTTAGCCGTAGCTAGTTTGATTATTTCGAATAAAGCGGCTTTTTTCAGCCAATAGCGTTCATTCGACCCGCCTCAGCTCCGCCCTCGCTCCACCTCTTTGTCCATATTTGGAGTAACCGGAGGTAGGCTACCAAGATGGCTACGCACTACGATTTGCTTCATTTTTGCTCTTCAGAAACCTATGGGTGACGTCACGGACACTACGTCCATATTTTATACAGTCTATGGTCACAACATGACGAGTCAGTTCACGACCTCTAACACAGAAAACAGCGGCTTCCTCTCCTTCAGAGACGAGGAGCAGAGACGTTGGATCCTCACTCACCTTCTGCACGGTGGAGGTGAGCTCCAGGCACAGCTGGATGATTCTGCTCTTGGTGGAGGTGAAGTCGCTGGCGCTGGTCAGAGGTGTCCTGCCAACAGACCACATCAGTCTCGTTAGGGTTTGGAGGCACAGAGAACAGGAGAACAGACTCACAACAAACTTGGCAGCTGGTTAACGAGGAGTCTGTTCACAGCCAAAACACCAGCAGCTGGAATCTCCCATATTCACTTTTATGGGCGTCATAATCACATTTAAAGCTTTTCAACGTGATTGAGGACCTGAGGACAAATAAAGGTGAAGAAACATCAACATTTCATTCAGCAGCTTCATCTCAGTTTCAATAAGCTTCATTCAGAGGTTTCTGTTGTTTGTCTAATTAGTGATTCATGAGCTTCTGGGTGTGATGTTGGCTTCAGGTTCAGCAGCAGTGAACCTGAGCCCGAGGTGCTGATCCGACACACGACAGATGTCAGGTGGGCTCGGGGCGGCGGCGCACAGACCTGTCTGTGAGGAACAGCTGGAATGTTCTTCAAGCCGACACAAGCTGAGAGCGAGCTGCAGGAGCGAGGGAGAGACAGCTGACAGCTGACGGACGGCGCACGTGTCCATGAGGAGCAGCGGGACGAGTGAGAGACGCTTCAGTTCTCTGACAACATCAGGAAGCATCAGACTCTCCAGGTGATGACATCACACCGAGCTGCTGTTTTCATGTCGGTTTGTGATTAATGCAGTTTAGAAGAGTTTGGCTCTTTGTCCTAAATAATAAAAACTATTGATCTGGATTCTTTTTAACCACAGGGACAACTGAACTGTTTATTTTGATCATATTATTAATTCTTGTCAAACTCACAATATCACTTTATTTACATGTTACTGTTTACCCTTTGTTCAATAATCAACATTCAGAGAACAGTAATTTAAATGTCAGTCAGTCTGGTGGGATATTAAAGGAATAGTTTGACATTATGGGAAAATATGTTTTATTTGTTTTCTTTAGGTTTTTTAGGAGTTGGATGAGAACTGATGACGCCCTCACGTCTGTTTGCTGAACATGAAGTTAGTCTGGCTCAGTTTAAAACCACAGTGTCACATTCACTGTTCCGGCCCCTGAGCCGTTTGTCTCCGCCCCCTCTCCCCATTACCTGCAGCTGGTGATGGTTACTCATCAGGGCCTGGCTATTTAAACCCTGAGGCCTGTGTGTGTGTGCCAGTGGGCCAGCCAGCAGCGTGAGGCTGTGAGAGAGGGACATGTGTTTAACTGTCCTCTGTGACAGAGCGACAGGGTGACAGGGTGACAGGGTGGAGTTAGTGAAGCTAGTGAGCTTGTCCTTTGTTTCTCTTAACCGAACGAATCATTTGTGTTTAGTTTCCCTTTTTGATCCCCTTTTGGCAAACTTTACGTTTTCATTAATAAACATTTCATTTATCAGCCAGTACTCTCTGTTTTTCTGTCCTTTCTTCCAAGGAACCCCAACATCAAACATATGCTTGCCCCCCCCCCCCCCCATCTCCTAGACCTTGGGGGACATAACATTTACACTTTGGTTTTTGGTGATTAAACATGAGTTTGTTCTCTTTGGCTGCCTGTCTCCACCTGTCTCCACCTGTCTCCAGTCTTTGTGCTAAGCTAAGCTAACAGGCTATATATTAGGATTTATTGTGCAGTGGCATCAGTCTCAGTAAAAAGTGAATTCATTGACCTCGTACAGAAACAAGGCTGGTGCAGCTGCATCTCTTCCTTCACCTCCAGCTGCTTCACACGTTCAGAGT
>JBBMOC010001187.1:0-5000 GCA_037975185.1 Centropyge bicolor | reverse complement strand
CTTCCACATTGGCTTCATTTTTCAGCGGCGGAGGTTGCCGCTTGTACTGACCATGGAAACCTACAGTTCGTCACTGACGCCACAGGATCTCTACTGGATCCTGTAAAATTCAGACCTGATGTAACTGGAGGTGTGAAGCAGCCTCCTGCATCTTCACATGTTTTTTTTACAGTGTAACAGGAGGCAGATGTTTGTGTCTGCTTCAGGACGTCCTAGCACATCTGTAGGTTTCACCCACAGAGCTTCGGCTGTTTGTTAAACCACGTTCGTCAGGTGAAGAAAAAAGACTCATGACTTCAGATTGTACCTCAGAATCCTCGTGTTGAGAGAGAATCAAAAGTAATCCAGTAATATCAGCTTTTTTCAGTTTCACTATCAGTATCTTTATTTAGCATGAAGGCTCAGAATGACTCTTCTGTTCACTCATACACAGATATCTGACACTGAGTTTCATGTTCCTGCACTCATCTTCATCATGAGGAGGTTTAATGACTGTGGTGTATGAGTGTGTGGCTGTGGGGGCTTACTGACCAGAGCGCAGAGCAGATCCACGGCCTCCAGCACCAGCTCCTGGTGGCCGACCCGCGACACGCCCAGCGCCAGCAGCTCCTGGTGGGACATCCGCAGCAGCTTCTCCCCCCCCACCTGCTGCCGCTGGAAGGACGGGACGTACTGCTGCAGGCTGTCGTCCAGACCTGAGGGACAGACAGGGGGAAGACAGGGGTGTCATGTCTGTGCTTCCTTCAGGTTGTTTTGTTGACACAGTTCGTGCTTTGAACAGATGAAAGAATCTTCAGTCAGACACAACAAACCAACAACAGCAGCTGAGTTTTAGTGAAAGTCGACTCCTTCATGATCGAGTTTGACGGCAAACAGAGCTGCTGAGTCAACACTCACGTATTGACTCTTCCTGCTGATCCCTCAGTGTGACCCCGCCCTCCTCACCACACCTCCCACCACTGTCCACACAGGCAGAGGAGCGAGCAGCCTGCTCACAGACGGTCCAGGTCTGATCAAGCGGCAACCTCCGCCGCTGAAAAATGAAGCCAATGTGGAAGTGCAAAAAAGCTGCAGTTCCTCGACAGTCTTGACTGAGACTGAACTGGAGATAAGTGGTTCAGATCTGGACTCTGGTTCAGATATTTACAGCTCGATTGAATCATTCACATCCACTTATTTTCAAGTAATCTTTGAAATTTCAACTGATGATCAAACAGAAACAAAGATGTCAGCTCTGATCAATTAATCTGACTCTAATAATTTCACGTCAAAAGCTTCAGGGTTGAGACAGTTTCCTCCTTTAATAAATCCTCTCTGCAGCTGACCGACCTGGATCCCGCCTGACCTCACGTGACCCTGAGCGAGACACGGTGGGCTCCAGCGGCGCCGCTCTGTGTCCGACCCTGAACCGTGACCTCTGACCTCTGTGTGAAAGGCAGCAGCAGGAGACCAGATAAAAGAGTCCTCACCGCCGGATCGATGGAGGAGCGTCGAGCAGCACGACACACATCGGAACGAGAGGACAGAACAGTCAACTGAGGGGGGGCTCAGGGGGGGTTGGTTTGTAAAGGAAATGTGATTATCTGATGGTTTTCTCTGTCTTCTACAAACAAATAAATAAATAAATCGAAGATGTTACCTGGGGAGGTTCAAAAACTATGGTGGACAATTTTCATTTTGAAGACTAAATAATTGTGTGAATTAGTGAAATTAATTAGCAGTGAAACCAATCATTGGTGCAAACAAACACTGAAGTGTTGCCATCCTAAAGTAAAAAAACCTCTCAGAACACGTCTGAAAAGCTTGTTCTCAGGAGCTTCCACCAAATGGCCGATGCAGTGGTCACCTGGCAACAAAAGTCCTGAGCTGGTGTGAACAACTGGCCCTGCATGTGGTCATCAAAGACTCCTGAAGGAGCTCGGACTCCCCGGACACGGGGGGCGACAGATGGCCGACACCCGCGCCGACAGCAGGGAGCAACATTCCTCCTTCACTCACTGCTGCTGATGTGACGCCTCAGTGTTTTCAGCAGCTCACACCTCTGACACCGAGACGAGCCGAGAACCAAACACTGCGGGAGCGAGATTCTCTGGTCGCTCATTTCCTCATGTTCACAAGTGAAAGTTACAAGAACTCCCTCAGAAATCTGCTGAGCATCAGTGTTTGGAGATTAGTCAACAGTGACTATAACTATAACCTGCAACAATTCTGACAAAACATTTATGGAGCAAACAAGCAAAACACTTTCTGGTTCCTCAAACATGAATCTTTTTATGTCCTACTTATAAGTAAAAAGAACATTTTGGGGTTTGGGGGTCGTCATGGAAACAAGGCATCAGAAGAGATCTGGATCTGAGAACTTTATATCTATACTTTATATGTTACAGCCAAAAACATGAATCAGCTCATTGGAAAAAGAGTCAGATTATTGATCATGAAATGAATCATTAGTTGAAGCTTTAATGGACTGAATTTACAGCCACATCAGCTGCCCGTCACTGACAGATGTGTGTTCGTGTTGGAAACTCTCTGAGCTTCTTCCCTCGGTTCCTGCTCTGCTTCCTGCTCTCGTTCGACTGCTGCAGCAAATTTGTGATGAGTAAAAAAACATGTTCTGCTCCTGCGTGTTCCCGGGTTCCACGGCCAAATCAGCTGCTGATGAAAGCACGGCAGCGTTCCCCCCCCCCCCCACCGGACTGCAGGGACCCTGATGGTTCCTTCAACACAAGCACACGTGTCTCGTCGTCTTATTTTGAAATTCTGGCACAGCAGCAACATCCAGAGCTGGATCCAATGTTCTCATGAGGTTTTTCTGACTGTGCATTCTGAGCGCTGCAGTTTGGTTTGGCTCTGAGACAAACTGCTGAGAAGCGGCTTCAAGCATCTGGCAGAAGACGAGGACAGAGCGGATCGACGGCGCTGAAGTGCGGCCGAGCGGTTTGAGCTCCCGGCCTCAGAGACGCTGAGCAGCTCCACTAATGAATCACAGCACAGTCAGGCTGATTAATGACGATCAGCGATGATACATAAACTTTATACTTTACTACTATTCTTTCTGTTGATTCTTTCACCTTTCAAATGTTTCTGCTAATGTTTCAATTATGTTCTTGAAGCATTTTGATTTTCAATAATTGAAACCGTGTTGAGCTCTGGTCAGATCAGGATGACCAATGAAAACTTCTGATCATCTGCACATTTTCTTTCATGATTCCTCAGATTTCTCGACTGAACACAGACTGATGAGCAGCTGTTTACTGTGTTGACTCAGATCAGGTTCAGATGATGAAATATTCACAGGCTGATGGTGGCTGAACAGGATCCTGAGGCCGGAGCGGATCAGCTGCTCGTTCAGCTCACACACACACACACACACACACACACACACACACACACACAGACACACACACACACACACACACAGACNGCAGGGACCCTGATGGTTCCTTCACACAAGCACACGCGTCTCGTCGTCTTATTTTGAAAGTCTGGCGCAGCACCAACATCCAGAGCTGGATCCAATGTTCTCATGAGGTTTTTCTGACTGTGCATTCTGAGCGCTGCCGTCGGGTTTGGCTCTGAGACAAACTGCTGAGAAGCGGCTTCAAGCGTCTGGCAGAAGACGAGGACAGGACGGATCGACAGCGCTGAAGTGCGGCCGAGCGGTTTGAGCTCCCGGCCTCAGAGACGCTGAGCAGCTCCACTAATGAAACACAGCACAGTCAG
This sequence comes from Centropyge bicolor, assembly GCA_037975185.1. NCBI lineage: Eukaryota > Metazoa > Chordata > Actinopteri > Pomacanthidae > Centropyge > Centropyge bicolor. The sequence continues at coordinate 1,277 of JBBMOC010001187.1, read as the reverse complement.
GCTGATTAATGACGATCAGTGATGATACATAAACTGTTGATTCTTTCACCTTTCACATGTTTCAGTTAATGATTCAATTATGTTCTTGAAGCATTTTGATTTTCAATAATTGAAACCGTGTTGAGCTCCGGTCAGATCAGGATGACTTTAAACCAATGAAAACTTCTGGTCATCTGCACATTTTCTTTCATGATTCCTCAGATTTCTCGACTGAACACAGACTGATGAGCAGTTGTTTACTGTGTTGACTCAGATCAGGTTCAGATGATGAAATATTCACAGGCTGATGGTGGCTGAACAGGATCCTGAGGCCGGAGCGGATCAGCTGCTCGTTCAGCTCACACACATACACACACACACACACACACACTCACACAGACACACACACACACACACACACACACACACACACACACACACACACACACACGAGTGTCCGACCTGAAGACGGACTCACTTTGATCTGAACGACTTCAGCTTCGAACCAGAACCTTCAGGATCCAGATGAGGCTCTGATAAACTCGTACTGTCAGGAGGATCAGATCTGCTGGTTTTGGTTTTCAGGGGATTTGTTGACGACAACACAAACACAGATCATCTCTGGGAATCGTGGTCTGAACGAAGAACCATCACAGTGTCCACAGACCAGGTTTCTGCCCGGCAGCAGAATCACTCATCACCTTTTCACCACAAACCCTCTAATCTGAGTCTAAGCAGCCTCACGCTGGCTTCAGATCTGATCTGTGTGAAACCACCTGTGTGTTGACAGAATGAATGTGGCTCGACTCAAACACACAGACCCTCTCAACACTGACGACTCTCTCTCAATGCAAATGGTGCTTTTCTCCACAACTTTCACAAGAAAAAAGCGGTGTGTGTTTTCACAGAGCTGAAGCCGAGTTTCCAGTTTACTTTAGTCACACATGGAAGAAAAGCTCATCTCTCCTCCTTCGCTCTCGTCTCTGTCCGGCCTGGTGTTTGCAGACGACCCCCGGCCTCTGAGCTGCTGTCAGTCAGACGCTGGTGGGAAAGCGTCTGTGCACCGACAGGCAGCGGCTCGAGAACGAGGAAACGGCTGCTTCAGCTCAGACCTGCAGACACAGCTCTGATTGGACGAATATATGAATAAATACCAGACACAACTTTAACATGCACTGCAAAAATTAACAATCCAAGTTTTTGAATCTTGTATCTATCCAAAAAGTCTTTTTGATCTTGTTTTGAGCGCAGTATACTATGCAAGCACAGGATGTTTAAGACAAGCGGCAACCTCCGGC
>JBBMOC010001186.1:0-13754 GCA_037975185.1 Centropyge bicolor | reverse complement strand
ATTTTGATTTGTCTGCTTTCAAGACTGGAAATATGGGTGTGTTGCACAGACTTTGTGTTTCAATCAATACTCCTGCTTTCAACAACCCATTAATCGTTTTGCTGATTCCTTCGACTGCTTCTGGTATTAGCGGGTACTGTGGTTTGTTTGGCATATTTACATTAGGTTTCAGATCTATTGTTACCGGGTTGGCTGCCTCCACCAGTCCCACATCTGTGTCATGTTTTGACCATAGTTGCTCTCGGATCTGATGTAACATTTCTTCCAACTCAGTGTTGTCAGCGTCAGATTTAGGTGTCTCTGGTACACTCAATATTGGAACTGTGATTACCTGCGGCACAGCTGTCATGTTGATGGTGCATTCAATTTTGATCATGGTTTTGTCGTCCGACATATATATGGACGGATTGTCTGTTTTTTCCCAGTTCACCTGTGCCGCAATCCTGTTCGTGACGCCAATTATGTAGTGAAAATGCTTCACTGAATAGACTGAGGACACGAGAGAAGTATAACAGCCAACGAGATATTTATTCAATAGACAGTATCAATACATGACACACTGATCAATTAGAGAGTCATTCGAAACAGCCCGCCAACGCCCATTTTCTCACATCTTTTATACTCTCATCCCACACTCATGTGTGTTGGGGTGTGCGTGTGTGTGCTTGTGTGCGTGACAAAAGGGGGACTTTAATGGAGTTGTTTACCCGATCTCCTAATAACCAGTCAATCCATATCCTGCAGATGTTTCCCTTGTTTGACAATGATACTTTGTTATCTAAACTGCAGGTCAGTCTGATATTTAGGCCTGGCTATTCCAAACCACCCAAATGACGCCTATCCTGATGTCTTGGCAGGCACTCTCCATGTCTTGTATAACTGACCTTATTTGGCCCCTAACTGACCTCGTCTTACAAAACAATACATTATCTGCCCCTACAGTACCAGAGGTCCTCTGCCAGCTGCTTGTACTCTGCAGACACAAACACACATTACAAAGGTGAACTAGACAAACACACACACACAGTGTTTACATGTGACACTAGGACATTAGATATCATATCAAAAGTTCAAATCCTCCAGTCACTGATTCTGAGAGAAATCATACAGACATGTTGTATCTATAGAGACGCTCTGAAGACTTGAGCTTCTCCTTTGTGACGTTGCCCACAAATAATAATAATATCAAGTAATAACGTACTGCTGTGCCTCGTTCTGCTCTTCCGTGTCGGCTGCGTTGCTTCTTCATCTCTTTCCTCTTCCTGGGTCCCTTCTTCATCTTGTGTTGTGCTTCTTATCCTTATCTTGTAAGTGTTAGTCCGGAAATTCACTTTGATGATAATAGAAATAATGACAATAAAGGCCATTCTGATTCTGATTCTGATTAAAAATATTAATATAGGCTACTTTGTGTGTTCAGCTACAGCTGTATGTGTGTAAATGGTCTGTGAGACTGTTTATTTTTTACTGACCTGTGTGAACTTCATGATTCATGCAAACATCCAGTGATGGCAAACAGGGAAATAATATGTCAGCCTTGTTCACTGTATTCTTCTCAAAAGCACCGCGTTCAGTACGAGCAAAGTTTTTCAATTGACTTCATATCACCAGCCAAACTAAGAGCAAGCAGACGGTTAAAAAAAAAAAAAAATCGGACCGGAGCAGAGGCATTTACCGACGCAACGCGAGCCGTTTTCAGCTCTGTCTTGTCAAATGCACCGCACGTATGTTGGGAGAGACGTGCAGAGACCACACAGTCTATGGCAGAGACGTGTCTGTGTAGGGAGGGGCGGGCGCTGTGTGTGACTGGCCAATCACAGAGCGCGAAGACAGTCCGTTCCACAATGAGGATTTTCCTTCAGCACGAGCACAGATATTGACGGATTTCACTCGTATCATAACCATCCCTAATTTTAATCATGAAATCGGTCGCATTCTAAAAAATTACACTACATATCTCCCCTTTGTGACTCGAGAGTCACAGCAAACCGAAATGCGACCGAAAGAGTCCACTGGGACCCAGGATCCATCAGGCCCAATGGTTGCAGAGTAAATATATGAAAACAAAATGCATGCAAAGTCAGTGTCCAGGATTATTGTTCGTCGTTGTCGCCGTCGGAGGAGGAGGAGGAAACGGGGGAGTATCCAAAGGAACAAGGACGATCAGTAGATGGTGCAGGCTGATCAGGAGATGCCGGATTCTCAGGTGGTGCTGGCTGCTCAGGTTGGGCCATCAGCAGATTAATGACATTCTCTTTGATTGCAATCTGACGGGCCAAATCAGCGGTGAGTTGGTGAAGCAGAGAATCCATGGACTGATCCTTCAGCGCTGCAGGGGGACCCACAGTGGTAGGTGCAGATGGAAGAGTAAGGTAATGGGTGCAGGTTGGTTGGGCAGGACCGGGATCCATAGTGGAAGATGCAGATTGACCAGTGAGATGATGAGAGTGCATCAGTTGGGCAGGACCCGCTGCCATCATCTGCTCTTGCCAACCAAGGGATGGAGGGTGACTCATGACTCCTGGAAGGGTCCTTCACGCCATTGGTCCCATTTTCGTTTGAAGACCTTCACGTAGACCCGCTCTCCAGGCTCGATGCTCCTCTGTTCCAGCTGGATTTTGGCGTTCTTCTTCTCTGCCACAGCTTTTATCTGTTGAAACACAACTTTATGGATTTGCCCTAAATGGCGCAGATAACTTGTTAGTTCTTATTCACACTGTTCAGATCGTGCACCCATATATGGTCCTCTATAATAGGGGACCGGCATCGGTCTCCCTGTGAGAGCTTCATGCAGTGTTAGATGCGTTAGTCGGTTAGCTTGCATGCACATCATCATTAAAGACAGTGGTAATGCATCTACCCAATTTATTCTATTACTACTATCTTTGACAATCTTTGCAAGCTTAGCTTTCAATGAGCCATTGGCTCTCTTCTACTGCACCCTGTGACTGTGGATGATAAACACACCCAAACCAAACAAACCAAACATCTTTAAAGCTATCTTCATCGTCTCAGCCACAAACAAGGCTCCATTGTCAGAGCTAAGACTATCTGGCAAACCAAACCTTGGAAAAACTTCTTTGCATAAGAACTTAGCTGCTGCCCTGCTGTCTGGACCCTGAGGTGGAACTGCTTCTACCTCTTATTCGTCGTGTCATGTCTATATAGTCCATTACAAGATGTCGAAAAGGATCTTCTGGAGGTGGAATGTGTGCTAATGGTGCTGTGAATGATTTCCTGATGTTGTGTTGTGCACAACTTTCACATTCACTCAATGTTCTGTCAACTGTAGCTGCTAAAAATGATGACCATCAGACTGCTTGAAGTCGTCTAAGCACCTCCCCCCTTGCGCAATGGTCTGGACCATGCGCACTAAGAATGGCGAGCTGAATTAAAGATGATGGGAGGACAAAGTGTCCGTGTGCACTTCTCCATAAGCCTCGCTGTGGTCCTTCTGCGGTGATTTTAATAGCCACCCTCTTCAGCCATACAGATTGTGCAAAAGTGCTCTCTCTATCCTGCGCCTGTATGACAGAGACAAGGTTAGTTAACGGCTCACAATCTTTAGCTACCAACAATGGTCCCATACAGGTGGATGTGGCTGCGCGTTTAGCCTCCTCGTCAGCCAGATTGTTACCTTTGGCAATCAATGAGTCAGTTGACTGGTGAGCAGCACACTTAATGATGGCTAGGGCTGATGGATAATGTATTGCCTCTAATAATTCAGTGATGGCTGGTCCGTGGGTTACTGGTCAGCCATCTGCTCTCAGAAAGCCTTTGTTTCTAAATAATGCCATTAATGTGACAAACGGCATATGCATATTATAAATCTCAATAGACATTTAAAGTTTTATCTTTTGTTAAGCGACATGCTGCAGTCAAAGCTTTAAACTCAGCCAACCGTGCAGAGCAAGGTTGAGCAACTTTCATTGCCTGTACTTTTGTAACGGTGTTGTCAGGATGCAGTTGTATTATCGCATATCCAGCATGGTTACCTGTTGCATCCTTAAAACAGGAACCATCCACAAATAACGTAAGTTGTGCTGGAATAGGTCGATTATACAAATCTTTTCATGGCTTCAAGAACACAGCAGTTGTCTGCAAACAATCATGTGGAGTCCCGTCTACGGGAGTCACCATCCTTGAGGCAGGGTTAATTGTTGTACATCGCTGAATAGTGAGCTCTGAGGTTGTGAGAATTACCTCATAACTTGTCCTCTGAGCTTGTTTTAGCACAAATCTGGGGCTTGTGATTAATGCATGCAGCTGATGAGACGTATATAAGATTGTTGGATGTCCCTGATAATAAGGAGGAAACCCAGTTTCAATGTTGTCTAGTTTAGTACTATAATATGCTAATGGTTGCTTACCCGAGGGAGTATCCTGCATCAACACAGCACAAGCATGTCCTGCTTTCTCTGCAACATACAAGTGAGACATGTTATTATAGTTAGGATTTCCTAATGCTGGAGCTGTTTGCATATCCTGTTTTAGGAGAGCAAGTGCTCCTTCAGCTTCTGGAGTCCACTGCAGCTGAGCTGAACCGTAACAACCGTAAACCATAACATTTGTCCCACTGTTTGTGGTTTAGGTGCCTTTGACACCGCCTTGATTTGTGAGGGTGCAATAGCACGTTTGCGGCCACAAAGCTGTCGGCCTAAATATTCCACCTGTGGCTGGCAAAACAGCATTCCCTCATGATTCACTCACAGGTTGTTGTTTTTTTCACTTATTCACAATGACTCTGAATAAAAGATGGAGGAGAATCTGCTTCAGTGCAGGTTGGTATACTTTGATGGAGTGAAGTGTCCTATAGCTGTTCTCAGTACACTTTAAAGTGAAGGATGAACAGTGTCATGACTGTAGGCAACAAGCTTTTAAAATGAAGAAACTCTTTTGCTCAAAGCCACATTATGTGTCTGATTTGACTTGATCAGACAGGAAGCAGCGTGTTTCCTGGCTTCATGTGTGTCACTCAGAAAACACGCATGAAACATGTTTTCAGCATCTGTACTATCGAGAGTCGAGCGCAGAGACAGCGTCAATGAGCTTGACCACAGCGCCATCCTGTGGCCCCTTTCTGTTACTTTAAATCAGAAACTGATGGTGAGATCAGTGATCACTTGATTGATATCGCAAAATCCACCATCCACATGTTCATGGCAGTATTTTACTATCTGAGTCTTTGTGAATGTTTTTTGTTTGTAAGTTTTTCACTCTTTTAATTTTTTTGTATAACACTGAATTTATCCATGTTATTGTAAGATACTTTTGTCTCATTTGGTTATTTCTGTGTTTGTCAAACTTTTTTGTTGATGATAAATAAAAATGTAGATAATTTCTTACAAAATTTCTTACAAAATTTCTTACGACCTGAGAGGAGAAAAATAAATGATATTATATTATTATGAGCAAGTTGATTGAGGCCTGAAGCTTCTCTGGTTGCCATGGTTATACTCCAGCTGCATCTTTCACATCTGATACTTATTTGAACACAAACAAATTCAGCATCAGTCGAGAAAACAAAGTTGGTTGCAACGCTTTCTCCGCCGACTTCTGCGAAAAAGTGACATCCATCAATGACCTTTTTCTCACGAGACGAGACCATTACAAGGAACCAAACTATTTTCAACATGGAGGACGTGAGATTTCTTAGTTTCTAATCTGCTGCTTTGACTCTGTATTTTAGCCATGAGACGTTCAGGGGCCTCCGTTTTCACTGACCCCCTGACTTTAGACTGAGTTGAAGAAGCTGTTCAGGTTTACAGCAGGTCAAAGCCAAGACAAGACTATAATATCTGAGCAGGTTTGAATCAAACAGATGAAGAATAAAGTGGAGGATGAGCCTGAAAGCTGATACTGAGAGTAAAGTAAATGTTAGGCGTAACATCAATGTAACCTGTGATCGAACATCCAGACTCCATAATGGGACAAACATGATTGGAGCCACAGTGATATTCTTATTTTCGTTTTTGTTTCTTGTTTAATTGATATGGAGATGCAATGTTCTTGTTTGTACACGGGGTGGCGCACTGGGGTAGAGGCGCAGGTGATTCAGGTGAGGTGCGGGTGAAGGGCAGCAGGTGTGTGAACTGAACCGTGTCTGTGGCAGCACGGAAGATTGTACTATGTGTCTGAATTGAACCTGTTGAATGGAAAGTTACCTGAGTTGAATTGTGGACTTGTAACGTTTTACCCGTGTGAAGGTGAGCACTGAAAGGAAATAAATGGGTCACCGCACTCAAAATGAGTCATCGTATTGGACATTGGATTTTGTTGTTGCCCAGAGCACGCGCCCCTCAGTAGACCTAAATGTACGCGTTTTTAATTGACAGACTCTACAGTTAAAACCAAGACAAGACTATAATATCTGACCAGGTTTCAATCAAATAGATGAAGAATAAAGTGGAAATGTATTTGTCAGGGACATTGCATAGTGCTTAACAGCAAGAGAAGCCTAATTATTTTCATCTGTAGTCCCTGAGTGTGTCGCTCACAATGACACACCTGTACAGTTTAACAATTGTTGCCTGATGTGCTATTAAGAAAAAGTGCTATTAAAAACGTTGATTAAGAGTTGGGCCCATAAGCATGATTTGTGACACCATAGTTTAGAAGCTAATCCATGTCCAAAACTCAAAGTTCAGAAGTGTGATGTGTTTACCTTAAGTGTACAACAGACATTTCTAAAGGACTATACAGTGAAGTACATGAGGCAGGTGTTTGTTCAAACAATAACATTGCTAAAGAAAGTTCCATATAAATGATCCTGTGTTTAATAGCTTTGCATCCAGTGAATCGTGCAATAGAAATACTTTTTACTTTTAAAAGTACATTTGAGTACATTTCAGAGCCTGTACTTTTTACTTTTACTTGAATAGCTATTTGGATCAGTACTTTTTACTTTTACTCAAGTGGTTTTTTTTACATAGATAAGATAAGATAAGCCTTTATTCGTCCCACAGTGGGGAAATTCACGTTACAGCAGCACAGGAGATAGCAGCAGTTAAATATTAAGAACAAATAACAGTCTAAAAAAAAGGAGATATACACAAGTTCGCATTACTTATTTACACTTTTGAGTATGGATATGAAATATAAAATCTGAAATATAAAAATATATGACCAGTATAAAATATATGACCAGTAAAAATACACAGTGGGCCTAAACTGAGGTAGGAAATGACAGCTTAAATACAGAATATTAAATATCAAGTACTAAATACAGAATATTGCACATTGACTTGGTCAAGTATTGCACAGTGAGTGGAAGTTACATAAAGAACAAGTATTGCACAAGTGTACTGAGTGTACTGAAGAACAGTATATGGTCCATGGTGTATTGGGAGCAGTGCTGGTTGTACAGTCTAACAGCTGCAGGAAGGAAAGACCTGCGATATCGCTCCTTCACACACTTTGGGTGAAGCAGTCTGTCGCTGAAGGAGCTCTCCAGAGCTGTTAAAGTGTCCTGCAGGGGGTGGGAGTCATTCCCCAACATGGATGACAGCTTGGCCATCCTCCTCCTCTCTCCCACCACCTCCACTGGGTCCAGGGGGCAACCCGGCACAGAGCTGGCCTTCCTGATGATCTTGTCCAGTCTTTTCCTGTCCGCAGCCGAAATGCTGCTGCACCAGCACATAACTCCATAGAAAAGGGCTGATGCAACAACAGAGTCATAGAAGGTCTTCAGGAGCGCCCCTTGCACTCCAAAAGACCTCCGTCTCCTAAGCAGATAGAGTCTGCTCTGACCCTTCCTGTAAAGTGCAGCAGAGTTATGAGTCCAGTCCAGTCTGCTGTTGAGGTGAACACCCAGGTTCTTAGAAGATGTCACCATCTCAATGTCCGTTCCCTGGATGTTCACTGGTGTTGGAGGGGAGTGAGTAGCCACTGTTCTTTGGTTTTCCCCGCGTTGATCTGGAGGCGGTTTCGCTGGCACCAGTAGATGAAGTCCTGTGTCAGTTCCCTGTATTCCCTGTCGTCCCCATCTGTGATGAGGCCGACGATGGCAGAGTCGTCAGAGAACTTCTGCAGGTGACAGGTTGGTGTGTTGTGTGAAAAGTCTGCAGTGTAGAGGGTGAGAAGGAACGGAGCCAGGACCGTTCCCTGCAGGGCCCCCGTACTGCAGACAACCGTGTCAGACACACAGTCCTGTGTCCTCACATACTGTGGACGGTTTTTTACTTCTACTCAAGTAAGGAATCTGGGTACTTTTGCCATCTCTGTTAAACCTTTTTAAACATCTCAGTTAAAGGTTATGTTATAAAGGATATCTCAAACATTTTTCTACTAGTCTTTTTATTTTCAGTCTATTTTTGATCAGTCTCACATCAGTTTCCTGCTGTAATGCTGTAATATTATCATTTTGATCTGCATTACTTACTATTGCCTTGTTCAATGTGATCAGTTGTGCTAAAAAATGGAATGGTAATGCAGTATTATTGGACTGTAGTGATGAGACACTGGAGTCAAAGAGTTGATGGTGTGTTCATGTGACCTGCAGCAGAAGGTTAAAGGTTTTGTTCTGTCTTTCGATTCAGTTGCGCTTCACCTGGACGGCCGTCATCCTGCCCAACCCGGACCGACCTGACAGCCCCAGACTGGTCCTGAGAAGGGTCCTGGCAGCGGCCCTCTCCAGTATGGGGTGCCAAATGTAAAAACATGACTACAGTTTTCACACTGATATATTTTCAATATTTAGTTGTCATTTTGTGTGTAAAAATAACATTTAGCTTATTTTACACACATTTGAGACATAAATTATTTAAAAATTTGGCTATATGTGAACAAATATCAAATGTTAAATCTAAATATTATATCTAAATCTAAATGTTAAATGCTAAATCTAAATGTTAAATCTAAATCTAAATGTTAAATCTAAATCTAAATGTTAAATCTAAAAGTTAAATCTAAATCTAAATGCTGAATCTAAATCTAAATGTTAAATCTAAATGTTAAATCTAAATCTAAATGCTAAATCTAAATCTAAATGTTAAATCTAAATCTAAATGTTAAATGTTAAATCTAAATGTTAAATCTAAATCTAAATGTTAAATCCAAATCTAAATGTTAAATCGGTTGCCGAGTGGAAAGCTAAATATTTAGGAATATGCAAATATCCTACGCCCCTTGAAGTCTTCTCAAACGCAAAACCACGACCACACCACGATCAGGATAAGTAGGTGGACGAGGCCTGCGGGGATAATCGGGACCGAGGCATGGCCGTTTCCCTGCAGGTTGACGAGATTGAACCGGCGGTTTTGGCGGGTGTGCGGGCTGCTCTGCAAGGGGTAGTTCGACCGGTACCGTCACCATCATTAACGGTAAGTGAAGTAGTTTTAATATTAGCGTTAACTCATTTTTTTTCATCGCTAAGATACCTTGCTAACGTGACTGGGACGCTACCTAGCAAAACAGTCAGCTAGCTTTTGAGAGTGCGCCAGTTAAAATTACACATTTTCGCGTATGAGTAAGTGCATGATGATCATGTTTTACATATGTGATTTGCAGCAGTGTTTCTCATCCTTCCTAAAAAACTTATTTGACACTTGTGCGTTATGAAAGTCTGGTGGTGCGATTTGTTTCCAATTGATGTTTACGTTTTCAGTGTGTGTTTAAAGGGGATGCATTCTCGAACATGTAGTTATTGGACACCATACTTTTGTAATGCAGTTTAGACTCATATGATGCAAATTATATTTTTTGCAACGTCTAGCGGGCCACATAAAGTGAGGTGGCGGGCCGGACTGGGCCTGCGGGCCTTGAGGTTGACACGTGTTTCAAAGTATGGGACGTTGTTTCAGGTCACCGCACCACAGAGTAACCCGTTGGCACTTCCTGCGGCGCCCGCCGGCACGTCCAGCCTTGCCACCAGGGTCGCATCACCGAGATCAGTAAGTGAAGCTGAGATATAAAATGTTAGGTAGAAATAGTTTTTGTTACCCTTAATTAAAAGATATTTGGAACAGTTGGAAAAGAAGGGGCAAAAACTAAGCAAATAAAGAACAGCTGACAACTCCACCTCACATATCCGCCTTATACGATTGGTCCATAGTGAAACCATGATGTCGCTGATATGCATTTTGATTGGTCAGGCGTGCAATGCTGTGTTTTTACAGGCTGCAGGGGCGGAGTGGACTTTTTCTGTCCATTCATGTGCTGCAGTTACGTCCCCAGCACTCTTTATGGCAGAGGGAACAGAAAACAGCTGTGTTTGCTGTTTCTGTTTCTTGTTACAGTTAGCTCAGTAAATCGCGTATAACATGATTATATTTTTATATTATTTTTACACACAAAATGACAACCAAAAAAATATTAGCACGTACGTATTAGCAATGTCTTGTCTTAGGTGGCATCCATATAATGATTACTTCCTGTGCATGACAAAGATATTGAATTACTGAATGACCTGTGTGTTTCTTCCATCTTTAAGGAGAGGAGTACCATCATTTCTCAGGAGGACATTGAAGGTTTGTTGCTGCTGGGAACAACACTTTCTGAAGTTGCTTCAGTCTTGCAGATCTCCAGACCAACATTATACAAGCTGATACGGGAATACAACATAAGACGAACAAAATTTTCAAACATTTCTGATGAGGAACTGGATGTAACAATAAGTGAGATCAAGGCAGAACATCCTCATGTAGGAGAAGTTATGCTTAATGGACATTTGCGCGCAAGAAACATTCAAGTACAGAGACGTCGTCTCAGAGACTCTGTAGGAAGGGTTGACAGAGCTGGTGTTGAGTCCAGAAGAACAACAACAATACAAAGATGAGTTTATACTGTGCCTTTTCCAAACTATATTTGGCACATAGATGGCAATCACAAACTCATTAGATGGAAATTAGTTGTACATGGTGCAATGGATGGTTACAGTAGGATGTTAATGTTTCTGCAGTGCTCTAGCAATAATCCAGCTGAAACTGTTATGGACCTCTTCAGTACAGCAATCAATGAACATGGTCGGCCTTTTCACATTCGAACTGATCACAAAGGGGAGAATGTCAAGATCTGGGAAGACATGCTTCCTGTTGCAAAGGCAAGGATGTGTCCAGGATTCAGTGTCAGGATGAATGCCTTTTCTGCCTCAGTTAGGTTCCTAGTATGAAGACGTTCCCCAACCTCTTTCTCTACAAAAGGTGAAAAGGGTACAAAAAACCCAGACAAATACATTACAATCCATGTACAAGACAGAATTATTGCCTACCTATTTTGAACTCAAATTATAGACAGTGAAATTCCAGTATTGTAATTCCTAGAGGAAGGACAAGGTTGTAATACTTATGTATGCAATAGGATAATTCATAAATTACATCTGACAAACAATAACCTTTCATCAGGCTTACTAACTGGTAGGTCAGAACAACCCACTCACTCTGGATGAGTCAGAGACAGTGTAGCCCCAAATATTTCAATACTTAGCTATCAGATATCTGACTTATTTTGACAGAGGTTCAATAAATATATGCGTGTTAGCTGTTGCTGTGGTAATGCCACCATTTCATTAAAAACAGACAGGCTACAATTACATTTTCCTTTGTAGACAAGATGGTCAAACGCAGATTTAGCCCAGGGTATATAAAAGATGTATTTACATAGTGGATTACTGATTAAAAAATGGACTCAAACCCCAGCATGCAAAAAGTAACTCAGTCCTTGCACAAGAGCAAGAACCATTACAAATAATACATTACTTGCATCGAAACATCACAGATACAAGGATGACTCCAGATGATAATCTCTACAAAATTCTTAGATTATCCGATTATCCCCGCAGGCCTCATCCACCTACTTATCCTGATCGTGGTGTGGGTGTGGTTTTGCGTTTGAGAAGACTTCAAGGGGCGTAGGATATTTGCATATTCCTAAATATTTAGCTTTACACTCGGCAACCGATTAACATTTAGATTTGGATTTAACATTTAGATTTAGATTTAACATTTAGATTTAGATTTAACATTTAGATTTAACATTTAGATTTAGCANATTTAGATTTAACATTTAGATTTAGCATTTAGATTTAGATTTAACATTTAGATTTAATATTTAGATTTAGATTCAGCATTGAGATTTAGTATTTAACATTTAGATTTAGATATAATATTAAATTCAACATTTGATTTTTGTTCACATATAACCAACTTTTTAAATAATTTATGTCTCAAATGTGTGTAAAATAAGCTAAATGTGAAGAAAATGAACGAAATATTGAAAATATATCAGTGTGAAAACTGTAGTCATGTTTTTACATTTGGCACCCCATAGACGTCCCGGACAAAGACAGCACACAGCCGGAGGACTTTAGCCCGATGCTAATTCATTAGCTGGCTATTTACTAGTAAAGTGTTATGACTGGGGTCGTATGTGTGTATACTTTGTATTATTGTTGTTTTGATGCGATCTCTATGTTTTTCTGCAGCAGTGTGTCTGTAGGTGGCTGAATAATGATGCGCCGTCCCGCGCCCAGGATTGGCTGCTGCAGTGAGCGGACCGACGCGAGATTGGCTAAGCATTAGCCAATCGAGTTGAAAAGGAGGAAGACGGACGCCGCCATGGGCGCATCCGGAGAGGCAGTGGGCGCTCCGTTTTCTTCGCTGTTTGAGTCCAAGCGGCTTTTGTGAACGCTGTGGGTCTGCTGTATATCAGTTGGTAGGAGTGAGCTGCCATTTCTTTTATAACATTTTTCTCCTGTTTTAAGTTAGTTAGGGAGTTTAGACCCTGTCTTTGTTTTCTTCATGTTTGTTTTGTTAGGGAAGTTTTTGTGGCTGGACAACAAGCTGGACTGGTCGAGCAACACGAGGCGGCTGTATAAGAAGGCTCAGAGCAGGATGTACTTCCTGAGGAGGCTGAGGGCCTTTAACATCTGCAGGAAGCTCCTGTGGATGTTTTATCAGTCTGTGGGGGCCAGCGTACTTTCTTAGGCTGTGGTGTGCTGGGGAGGGAGCACAACTAAAGCAGACCTCTCCAGGCTGGAGAAGCTGATCAGGCGGGCCAGCTCAGTGGTCGGGATGAAGCTGGACCCTCTGGCAACAGTGGCAGAGAAGAGGACTGTCAACAAACTGCTGGTCATCCTGGACAATGCCAGTCACCTTCTGCACACTGTCACCAGCAGCCAGAGGAGCCTGTTCAGTGAGAGGCTGCCCTCCCCAGGTGCAGGACCAACAGACTGAAGAACTCCTTTGTCCCCCGGGCCATCAAACTGTTCAACTCCTCACTGGGCGGGAGGAGGACGAACAGAAGAAAAGAGGGACTATAGACTGTGTGCAATAAACTGGACTTTAACTCATGTGCAATATAACCCCATCACGGGCAATATAACTGGACTGTCATCGTGCAATATATATAGAACGTTAATCACTATTATTACTGTTGTTATCAATATTAATAGTATTAAATCTGTCACTGTTGTTGTTGTGTCATATAACACAGTGTAGTAGATACCACATATAACTATTACTTATTATTATTAGTACATTATCACTACTACTATTATTATTATTATTATTACTACTACTACTATTACATGGTAGTGTGTATAATGTACATGAACACTTGTGTTACACACTTGTATATTATATATCACTATTACTGTTATTATTATTACTACTACTGCTATTATTTCTGACACTGCTGTTGTGGATGTTGATGTTATATAGCACAGTGTAGTATTCTATAGTATTGTTATACCACATATTATATTATTATTATATGAATGAAAATTAAAGTGAAACAAGGTGCAGGCTCTGAGGCAGCTT
>JBBMOC010001185.1:0-13775 GCA_037975185.1 Centropyge bicolor | reverse complement strand
GCCTGCTCTAGCGGTTATTCGAGGAACTGCAGCTTTTTTGCACTTCCGCATTGGCTTCATTTTTCAGCGGCGGAGGTTGCCGCTTGGTTGTGAGTGGCTTTAAGTTGATACTTTTAATAAACGCTCTTATTTTGAAGAAGCCCCTCTCTGAGTTTTGCATTTGGGTTCAGTGTATTCTCCAGCCGTGTCAGGTAGAACATCTGGGAATTGAAATCACACCCAGTGTTGATGTTTGATGGCGGTGAGCCTGGTGTCGCCTAATGTTTTTTTTAGGGGGAAAGAATGAATAAATGAATGAGTGATGTATAACTTCAGAATGCTCTCTGAATAAAAATCCCACAAGTCACATCCGCCTCTCACATCTCCGCGGCAACCGTTGCCAAAAAAGTCCAGTTAACAGGGCTGCATATTAATTCCACATTACACAACACGGCTCTTCAAAGGCTATCTTGAGAAATCTGCTCGAGCACGCTGGCCTGAAACGCACTGATCTGACCAAATGACTTTGTGAAGCGTAATGATGCAACGGAAAGTTTCAGAGGTGAGATGACTTACACATGTCTGTTAGCAAGAGTCTGTGTGGAAGCAGCAGCAGAATCAGAATGACTGGATAATGATCTTGGGGACAGAGAGATTGATCCAGTCTTCCATCACCGTAATGAGAGACTATAAGACACCCAAAACACTCTGATTGGGCTCCCTGAAGAACCGGCAGCAAATGTTGGACAATTTCTCCTCCTGACTATAACAGAGCTTTTTAAGGTCCCGGCAGAGACGGCAAACGGACGACCTGCCACACTAAACGACGAGCCCTTACATAATTTCTGCTCATTCTGTCAGAAAGCCGCACGCAGCTGCTGATGAGGCGAGGGATGTGGTTCTGGCATCAAACAGCTGGATCCACAGGGACATGGCGGATCCTGCCTCTAACCACAGACCCTGAGGTGGCCGGTTATAGACGAACTGCATGTGCAGGTTCGCTGATAATTAGGCCAATTAAAATTACAAGATCTGTCATTTGGCAATAGGCTTTCTTTGCAGGCTGATTAAAGATATAAATGTCCTTGTTGAAAGTGGTGAATAAAACAAGTTGGAGATGATTTCAATAACTAACTTCATGTTACTTCTTTTGAAACCACTTTTCTGTGCATCGGCATAAACATCCCACCTACAACTTAAAGCCCTGATCCAGAATAGTTTCTGTTATTAACCCTATATCACTGAATGTGTCATATATGATCCATGAGCTTTGGAGACTCCTCCATCATCAATGTGCAATTAAAAAGGTTGTGAACCACAAAATGAGGCAAAATAAATGAAGTGTTCCTCTTCCATCCTGACAGTTCATTGGTGGATTTCTCATTACTGCATCATACAGATAGTAGCGTATACAGAGTAATAACAATAATGTGGAATAAATAGTGGAATAAAAATGAAAATATGTCCTTCTTTTTAACTAGAATGATCAATTTGTTACATATTTTTGTTTTCATATGTTTTTGTTGAATGAAATTAAATGAAACTTTGAGTCTCAAATGATGATGATGTCTTAAATATGATAAAAATTGAAACTCATATATGGAAATTGATATTTGAATTGGAATTTCAAATTGGAATTTTCTGTCAATTATTTCATGGTTCAGGCTTTACAGGGTTAAATGTCATGCCATCTTAGGTCAGGCTCACAGAGACAACTGGTTTGGGTCAGGTTAAATGTATAGTTGGACGTTTTGGGAGATATGTTTGTGAGCTTTCTGGCCGAGTCGGATGAGAAGATTGATAGCAACGTCTTTGCAGTAAATATGAAGCTGCAATCAGCATGTGATTATCTCGGCTTAGCACAAAGCCTGGAAACAAGGGAAAACAGCCTTAACCCATCAATCCTCACTAACATGTTCTATCTCATTTGTTTCATGTGATACCAAAGTGTAAACTTAGCAGTTTTAAGTTAGGACCAGTAAGTTCCTTGAATCTGTCTTGGTGAAGTGTCATGGTTTTGTTTCTCTTGTTTAATTTCAGTGCATTTTCAGTCAGATACTCCACTGTTTTTGGTTTACTTTTTGTTCAGGCTTTGCTTCAGTGGCTGGAGGTGTGGTCTCCAGGTGCTGGGGCCCCTCCCCCTTCTCACAGCTGCCCCTCATTCCACCTAACGACCAGCAGCTTTAAAAGCTCTGGTTCCACCTGCAAGCTGCCAGATCGTCCCTCACTCCAGTGTCCCCCTCTTCCTCTAGTGTTTCCAGCGTCTCTAGTGTTTTGTCTTCACCTTCATGTCTCCGCCGTCCAGCCTCAGCACCCACCTACCAGCCTTCAACCACTGAAGCAGCTGTCCTTGTCTCACTCTTGGGTCCATTTAAAAACTGAAATTGTGACGCTCAATAACTCAACAATAGTCTAAGAAATCAGTCACTATTTAGATCCATGATTAGTAACCTATCAGAATTACTGTGTTTCATTGGCCTTTCTGAAAGTTCACCACAAACTTACTTTTCACATGAACTTTCATTTTGCATAATGACTTGCCTTCCCACACACATCCAGCTGGCCTAGTTAAAAAAAGAAAACTTTTCACTTCTTGCTCCAACTGAGCATCAGAACTATCTGGTTTCCTTGATCATTCAAACACAATAGTGCTTTGTGAGTTATCCTGATTTCTACGTTACTGTAATGAATAATTCCTTCCAGGACATATTCAGGGAGGTAATAGATTCACTTTGTACCTACTCTTCTGTGCCTTGATTGGTCAAGACTATATGTTGCGTGGACCCACCCAATCACTGTAGAGTTCAAGGGCTCAAACTGACATCAAAGACACGTCCAGCGTGTTCACCTCACGGCGAGATGAAGGCACACGTGGCAGCTCCCCGTCCATTGTTCCTCTCATAATCAGATACTTCAGTGGCTTTCATCTCCCTCACTCCTATCATCCTCTGTTTACCACTGCAGCTTCTGCCGCCATCACCTTCACCTTGGCTACCTTTGAACTAGCCAGATGCTCACATGAGCCTCATTTGCATAAATGCTTTGCAAACACTCTCGTGACATGTATAATTGATGCACAAAGCCCAAACAACCGCAAACCGGAAACACTTCTCATATATTTATGTGAAACTAAAAATAACTCGTGTACCTGTCTGGGCTGAGTGCTTCTTCTTCTTCTGTGTCGTGTACTACCTCCACTCATCCCATGTGTTTTCACTGCTGCACATTTACATATTAGTTGTGTGTCATTTTCAGCATCAATTGATTTTGATCCAGATATGTAAATAACATTAGTCGTCTCAGCTCCAGAGTCTATGTATAGCTTGTCCATTGGTGCAGCAGCTGGTTCACCTGCTCAGGCTGAAGTCATGAACGACGAGCAGAAACATGATTATGCAAAATTTGAGAGCTGAGAATTTCTGATGTTTGAAGAATTATATACTAGTCTGAAAAGCTCTAAGACTCTTATGTGGCTTCTTCCACCTGCTTTCCTTTTCTTCTGCAAATGCATTTTATTTTCCAATAATTTAACCATTTAAATTAACTTGTTGAAGTCCGACTGTCGACCCAAAGAAAATCACACAGAAGTTAAAACAATTCCCAGCAGTTTGTCATTAAATACAATATATTTGGATAGAAAACTGTGCAGTAACATTAAACAGCTACTAAAGCTTCTTCACTTCAATTGTTACTTTCAACTCTGTATTTCATGCTTTGCGTCAGGAAACCAACCCAAAAGCCACAGAGAGCAAATTACATGTAGGACTGCATTGTTGATTCACCGGAATTTAATGCATAAGTAACAAGCTGACGAAGTGAACAACCTCAGCGAGCCTCCCTCTCCTCTCCTTATCTTCACCTTCATCCCTCCCACTCTATCTCTCCATCCCATCTTCCATACTGTCCCGCTCCCTCTCCTCTCCTCTCATCACTCTTGCGAGTCTGTGCGTCACCTATTACCGATTCCCCGGCGCTGCCAGGGATTATTTATTCAGAGAGAACTCTATAAATCACGTCAACCTGACCAGCATGTGATGTTTACTGAGGGAGAGAGAGAGAGATATGAACATGTGTGCAGAGAAAATTTGCGAGGCGGTTCACCTGGACGTCGAGCTTCGTCCAGAGGAAAACCTGGACGTTAGAAGGCCACACATGAAAGTTTCATAGCTGCATGTTCTGATGTATAGAGCATATGCAGTATTATTACACGCTAATACATGCAGAGATGTACATCTGCTTAAAATATTAAAACTCCATATGAATAATTACTGTAATGAAGATGAAGCTGGGAAAGGTAGAAGAAGAAGGAGAGAGACATAAACCAACAAAGGTTTCGAGCTGTGATTACTTTGCTGAAATCTTAACACTTGGTAAAGCTATGATTATAACATACACAAATCCAAAGTGTGGACTCAAAGGTCAGCTCCTATAAAACATTATCAAGCTCTCCCCAAAATGGCCGTGACGATGTGAAAATGTTTGCATCTCCGGAGAGTTCCTTTTTTAAAAAAACTTTGGAACAAGCGAACAGAAAATTTCAAAGAGTGAGCCGGGTGACAGCCGATGACAGCGCGGCGCCGTCTGATTGGTGTCGCACACTCGGGGATTTTTGTCACCGCGACGACGGTGTCACCGCGGCTATAGATAGGTTAGCAGAACTGAGATGACTTCTCCTCACCTGTCTGCGCAGACACAGATGGCAAAACAGAGTAAGAGGGAGAAAGAGAGACGTAGAGAAAGTGAGATTAAAAAAAAAAGAAAAAAGACAGTGGTGGCTGTCGTTCTGAGCGAGTTAAAAGGAGATAGGCAGGAGAGAGAGATGGAAGAGGGAGTGACTTAGCGAGCCAAATGAGAACACGGCCATATACAGTACATAATTGCAGCCATTACCATCATTAGTCTTGTTCTCAGATTCACTTGGCTCACACTGTGCCTGCACTCTTGCCAGCCTGCACAATGCCCCTAAAATAGCCCTGTGTTTTAAATTATGCATGGTGTTAGAAATAGACAAATTGCAGCAGGACAATTCCCTCCTCTCTCACCGGCATATTGCTGCTGTACAAAGTTGGAAAGTGACGAAAAAAAAAGGAGCGGTCTTCTTCTCCGGAATAATCATTTCATCAAAACAAAAAGCCAATTAAAAAAAAAAAAAAAAAAAAAAAAAAGCATGGACTGTTTGAGTGGATACACTCTGCAGTAGCTCCTCTTGATTTATTACAGGTAGAGGAGGTCAAGGCTTCCTTCCTGGTTGGATGAGCTCTGGGAAATGAAGTGAAAAATGAATTTGTGCAGGAGAGTGATTAAATTTGTCCAAATGATATGATGTAGGAGTGTTTGATGTGCTACCCCATCTGGACACTGTTATTTACATGCTTGATGGTGGTGTTTTTCTCAGACAACAGCTTCTCACAGATGATTAAACCTCTGCATGCAATTTGCTGTCTGTCTAAGTGACATCAAATCCAGGTTGATAATCTTGATTCGATATCACACTTAGCCAATAAAGACAATAAAGAACTCACTTAATAAAGTTTTTAAAAATAATGTTTTGTGGAAGGTAAAGAAAAGCTGTGTAAAGACATGTCCTACAGTGACCCAATCCTGCGTTAAGAAATTTGTTGGCCACTTGGGGGCAGTAGAAACAAGCTGTAAACACAACATTGACAAACTCTACTTTCACTTCATAAAGTTGATGTGGCAAACTGATGAGTAAACATCCAGCGGATACAGAGCAACAATTAGCATGCGTTAAGAGTCGTGTTTCTGCCCATCTGGTGTCCAGTATTCAAATATTTTAGCTTTCCTGTCGGTGTGAGAGCTTTTTCGCCACATCTGCCTGCAACATCTGGAAACAACTCCGATGCCGTTGAGACTGAACTATGTGGGCTGTAACACCAAAACAATGAAAGTTGCAATGATGCTCTGCACAGCTGAGAGGAACTGAGTATATACAATAACATATCATATACAATAAATTATAATCACACCTCACACAGCTGTTTGAGCCATGTTAACATAAAGTATTAAACTAATCTCATGATGTTGTGGTTGCTTCAATCTAATCCTTCTCCTCTCGACCTGAACTAGATTAGGAAGCAACATTTTTGAATAAAGAACAGGTGAAAAATAGGTTTTCATCAGAAGATAATACTTAATAACTTCTTACTATTCTAATCATATCTCAAGGCCTTTACAGCCAGGTTAAACTAATCAATAATATATGGCATTGTCCTGCAGCTAGGTTCCAGTAAAATGTGTTGAACGCGGTGCGAAGCCAGCAGATTTTATGCTTTGACACGTACAGTAGACGGAAACATCAGCTGGATCTTGTTATAATAGGATTTTGTAGTTGAGCCTGTCTTTACTTACTGTAACACCCCCGTTTTTCATGATTTAAATAAAAAGTAGGGCGTCTAAAAAAAAAATCACTCTAGCTGGAGTTTACCAGAAAATACACAGGTATTTCATGAAGGAGACGGAGCTTAACATCCACCATGTCTGGAAGAATCCTGTAAAATAAGCTTAGTAGGGAGCTGGCATCACTAAACTGAAATCTTAGAGTGTTGTTTACCACTCAGCGTGGTGTATGTTGTCTGCCGTCGTGGATGACTCAGACTGTTTTCTTTGCTCGGCTTGAAAACCGAGTTTCCCCCGGGACAATGTGAACATTTCGAATCTCGCATCTTGTGAGCCGGTCCTATCATTCTTCGGGCCTCTGCAGCTGTTTGTCACACAGTATTTTGATGTAAATGAGGAGTTTTGGAAGCTGTAGTTTGGGCGAGTGAGGCAACACAAAGGTCCAAGATTCTATTCTCTATGTGCTTATTCTACAAAATTATTGAAATTATTAATTGGACAAGAGCGTTTTGGTGCCGCTCCTCCCCCCTGTGGCTCATTACAGACGAGTCTTCTGCAAAGAGAAGGATATATATGTTGTTTATATTGTGTTTTTATTGCAGCAGTCGGAGCTGTTTCGGCAGAGTGCCTCGGAAAGAGCTCTCATTAAGAATGCAAATAATGTTAGGTTTACTCCAGCAATCACACAGAGGCCTGAAAGCACGAGGGAGGGGAGAGGAAGAGAGCTTTTCATATTCGTTCAAGACCGAAACGTGCGAGGCGGAGAAGAAAACGGGAAGAACAGAGGGAGGGGGAAAAAAGGATCCAGAAAATGCAGAGAGGGAAATGGGGAGCACACGGACTGACATTGAAATTGTTCATTTACAGAGGAAGTGGCTCGGAGGCAGAGCGTAGATATTGTGCTGGTGGAGACACAGTGGCACTAGTTTAAATTGCTCGAGGTTTTTTTTTTTTTTCTTATTCCATTTGGGTGTGCTATGTATTCATGTGCTTCGCCCTGTTGTCAGTCGTGTGATTGGAGCCGCAGTTCACTCTGCACTGCAGGAGCCGACACGGCGCAGGCGCTCANTGAAGTTCTTGCCCCGTGTTGTAGCAGACGCCTGGGCTCACCTCCTGTGCTTCATCCCTGCTCTCCAGAGATGAAAGGAGCTGCTGACTCTTTTGGCATGCATTAGCATTCAGACGCCCACCTTCCACCTTATCTGCTGTCAAAACAGCCACCTCTAACTTCCACAGAAGGAAACACTTTGACCACACATCAATGACAAGCCTCCTTATCAATGGCCTAAACAAGCTGGGTGCATGTCAGAGCCGTGGACAGCGGGAGATCGGAGAGGGGGGAAAAAAGAGTGGGGAATGTGCCTCTGCAGAGAGAGAGAGTCAGACAAACAGAGAGAGAGAGAGAGAGAGAGCAGAGAGTGTGTCTGACATTTCTAGTGCTGGTATTTTGCTATATGAGGAGACCTCGAGGGAATGGAATTGAAGAAGCCTCCTTCTCCTCCTCCCACCCACACACATCACTCTTTAACATTTGTTTGGGGCATCTTTCGCAGCCACTTGCCTGGACCAATAAAGCGCACAGGAGGGGGGGTGAGGAGTTGTCATGGAGTGGCTCAGAAACACGGCGCAAGTAAGCGAGACAGAGAAACAGAGCGAGACAGAGAGTGAGAGACGGAATAAGACAAAGAGACAGCTCGAGCGGCGGCAGAACAATCGCAGCGGTCGAAGGGCTCGTCGTGATGAAGCACACATCTTGTGGCGCTGCAGGGGGGCAGTGCAGGGGCTGGGAGATTTGCATGGAGACGACATGGTTTGGGGGGAAAAAACCTGAGAAATACTTGTATGACTACAACTTGCCTCACAGTCAAACACAAACCCTTTTCCATACACGTGTCCTGGTTTGACTCAGTTTGACCGGTGCATCAGCCAGGCAGGAAGTTGCATCACAACAGGGCTGCCTGCTTGAGGGTTTTGACCATAGACTGTATAAAATATGGACGTAGTGTCCGTGACGTCACCCATAGGTTTCTGAAGAGCAAAAATGAAGCAAATCGTAGTGCGTAGCCATCTTGGTAGCCTACCTCCGGTTACTCCAAATATGGACAAAGAGGTGGAGCGAGGGCGGAGCTGAGGCGGGTCGAATGAACGCTATTGGCTGAAAAAAGCCGCTTTATTCGAAATATTCAAACTAGCTACGGCTAACCAGCTAGGTTAAATGCTAAATATCGTTGCTAGCCGGCTAACCCCACGACGATCTCTTTCCCAAACTCAGTGACTAGAATTAGCCGGGGTGACGCCCTTTAGACCGTCAGTGGCTAGTTGTCAATCAAAGTGGCGCCACTTAGATTGACAGCTATGAATTGTGCATAATGATGTATGCTGTATATTTTAAACGAACGCCTTATAAAAAAATTTGGCCCCCCCCAGAGTTGTCATGGAGTAGAAAAACAGCTTATGAGACTAGAGCCATGTTTTGAACCAGGCTGTAAATATGTTTTTTTCTGTCGTAAAATCGGACATTTTAACATGGGGCTCAAATGTAATTGACTCCTTTCTGCAGCCTGCTCTAGCGGTTATTCGAGGAACTGCAACTTTTTTGCACTTCCGCATTGGCTTCATTTTTCAGTGCCCGAGGTTGCCGCTTGGTTTTGACTTTACTTTATTATTGCGCTGTGCAAAGCCTGTTGATAGCTCACGTCTTATCATTGTGGATTTTTAGGTTATGATTTTGCTTGAAAATGGAGGATGATTGAAGCTGAGACGGAGGCAATTTTAACAAATCGTCCCTGAAAGATGATGAAGGCCTCATGACATCATCACAACCTGCTTGGTGTTGATCGGGGCGCAATTTCACCAGACCCTCAGAGCTGGTCCACCTCACTCACAACTGGAAATGCAAATCAATGGTTTATTACTACAACACAACTGAAAGTGTCAATGGAAAAAGCCTGAATGCTTTTCTTTAAGAGTAGGTGGTCCTGTCTTTGAATGGCCACAGTGCTACCTCTGCAGCTTCACACTATTGTGCCTCTATACAGTTTGAATGGTGTCTTTGATTCTATGCTTTGGAACCATGTTGAGATAGTGCACAAGTAGACACTACAAATTTGCCCACTGCTTCTCTCAGCTACCTAATTTAAATGGAGGTTCTCTGTGTAAGTAACATACCAATATTAACTTTCCAGCTGATTGATGCTTATTTCAAATACCTGCAGCAAGTAGTATTACACTTCTATAAATTTGCGGAGGAGCCCTGAGAGACAAATTAAAAAGAGAAGAGCTGAGGCTGAGATTTCCTCTAATATGGGTCAACACTTCCCATAATGCATTTCCAAAGCATTTTGTTGGAGATGTTTAGAGGCAGCATCTTTCAAAGCAAACACCCCCAGTTTGCAACACAGATTTATGTTATTAAGTTGTAGACTCGGGGCTCATGTACGGACAGTCTTGGTGATATTCTCTCAGACTTGATGAGTCTCCCTCCAGAGCCACAAACAAAATATACAACTGTTTGTTCTGAGTAGTACTTCGGTGAAATATAATGATGTGTAAACCAGTGGACAGATTGTGTACAGTCTCCTTCCTGCAGAGTCACATGGTCCATCCATTAATAGCTTATGCTTCTGTATCTGCATCTACTATGACCAGAGATGAGATGCTCAAACTTTTATTCCTCCCCAAGACCAGACGTCACAGCTGGACACATGTGGCGAGGAGAAGACCAGGACTGGGCAGCATGTGTTGTACAGATGACCTCACTCCTCAAAGGTTTCAGCTTACACTCCAAATTGAGTGAATGTATAATTGCCTGTGGAAGCCGGACTCTTGAAGTCACAATAGGGCTCTTAAGATGCATGGACTGACAGCGAGCGAGCTCAATCGTCGGCCAATTACGAATGTCCCACGAATGCAAAAATTTATGCTGATGCCCGTTCACTTGTTTTAATTTCAGATGATGCTTAGCTGTCGGATTCTATCATCTCAGCAAACTGCTGACAGTGATCAATGGCTATGGCATGAACTCGCCCTGACTTCTAAACCCTAGCCTCTGAAGTTACCGCCCCCGCTTCTCTTCATTTCTACCCCCCCACCCGGCTTCTGTGCCTGTATATGTGTTGTATCAGCAGAGTAAATATGCCGGCGGTGATTGAGAGTTTAAAGGTCAGCTACAGTCCTTGCAGAGTCGGGGGTGGGGGTGGGGGAGGGTGGAGGGCTAAATGTCACTCACGGTCCGGCCAGTGTAGCCAGTGCCTGGCCAGAGGGGGGGTCAGGAGGTCTGATGAAAACAAATCCATCACTTTGCTGGGCGGGTAACAGGCCAGAGAGCTGAGGGGCTGCAGAGGTGCAGAGGAGCTGTGGGTTCTGGAGGCAGAGGGAGGGATGGACGGGGGTGAAAGGAAGCTGTTGTTGTTGGTGTGTGTGTGTGTGTGTGTGTGTGTGTGTGTGTGTGTGTGTGTGGCGGGATGATGCTAAGCAAGGCTGAGCTGGCCGGAGAAGGCAGCAGGCTGAGGATGTTTAAAGTCAGGGATGAAGAGGGAGGGAGATTATCACAGTCAGGCCTCGTTCTTCTGTCTGTGATCAGAGTTCTCTATGTCGCACGATCTGGGACGAGAAGAAAAAACATCACTAAAGATGGTAGTTGTGTGGAAAAATATTGAGATCGCACAGCACACATTCACACAAAAATGCTTTTACACATTAATGCTCAATGTCTCATGAACCAAAATCTGAGTGGTTTACAATCCACGATTAAAAGCTGCCAAGAGCTTTGGCGATATTGCAATTGCCATAAAAAAAACCAATAACTCAAACCAGTGCAAAGCGCTTCTTCCAGCGATTATGAGCAGAACAGGCCTGCTGAGATGTTCTCGAGCAGAAAACCAAACGCTGGCAGTTCGTGAGCAAAGTGAATTCATACATGTGGACGGACGAGCTGCAGCTCCACAGCTCGTGTGCTGAGGATTTTCTCCAGCTCTGACCTCGCCGGAGGCCAAAGAAGAGAACTTCCGAATCGTGATCATCAAGGTATCACATTATCGTTGTTCAAGGAATATGACTCATTCAATTTACATCTCTTCCACCGTTCCACCGCCTCCCTTGTTTCTCTCTGCACATTGCTAGATGAAGCAGAAATGCTTTATAAAACACAATCGTGAAATGTGCAAAAAAAAAAATGGAGGATGGGAGTAGTGTACAGCGAATACAGGCGGCACATAAAGGAAGATAATACAGATGCAGGATTTGATGTCAGACAGGCAGATACGGAATCTGATTATGCTTCTTGCCTCACTTTTGCATACTGCGGTTTCACACCAATACGTTTGAGAATTAGATTAAAGGCGGCAAGTTTTACATTTCTTCAGACAGACAGTGGCACATTTTATCCTGTTTGAAAAAAAAAAAAGAATCTTGGATGTAGGCCTACACGTTCACTTTACAACACACTAACACACCAAATGCTTAGTCACTCTGGAGGGGCGGGGGGGGGGGAACAGCTTCATTCTGATATCTGATTGGACAAGAGTGCTGACTCCATCAAGTCCCGAGAAGTTTAGCCAGACGGTGTAATTGCTAATCGTTGGAGCTTGAGACACACCTAACAAGGCGTGGCGGGCCCCTCGCCTTCAGTACACGCCATTCTCTATGGTTCTCTGGCTATAGTGAAAGTGATAGGCTGTCCCCTGACACCAGTATAATGTACATCTGCAGCTTCTAATGGGCTAATGGGGTGAGTGCGAGAAAAGAGCCGGAGCCTCCACTTTGACTGGAAAAGCCAGAGAAACGAAGGTGGTGGCGAGAAATTTGGAGAGAGAGAGAGAGACAATGTGAGCGAGATGAAGTGACAAGGGCGAGAAATAGAAAGATTGGGAGTGTTGGTGGTGGGGGGAGAGGAAGTGAGATGCACAGCAGTATTAGAGACAGTATAGTAGTAGTAAGAGAGTGAGAGGGATAAGGAAAGAAAGGGGGAGAGATAGAAAGGCGAGCAGTAATTATAAAGATAGAAGGCGGCTGAGGGAAAAAGAGAGACGGTGAAAGGGACTGAGATAGGGTGTTGAAGGGGGAGGTGGGGGGGGGGGACTGTGAAAGCGCTAAGAGGTTGAGCGGAAAAGCCATTTAGAGCTCTAATCAGATTGCTATTGAATGTGCAGGAATTAGACTTTGGCCCCCGAGCCGTCTTGGCTACAGTACGACCAGACACACTCAGCATCGTCCTACAGCCGAGTACAGTTGGATCCGAGTCAGCCAGACAACACGGTGGCTGAGAACACCCCCCCCAAACCAGCCCTGTGTGTTTGTGTGTGTGAGTGTTTTTGGGGAATGTATGTGGGATTGTCAGGTGATCATTTCTGTGTTTTTATATTTGTGTGTGTGTGTTGTGAGATGAGAGCGCTGCCGGCGAGATTAGCGGATTATATAAATTAGTTTAGCGTGTTTGTAATGCTCGTGTTGAAAAAGAGATAAGATGCGAGTTGCCGAGCGCATTGTTCTTAAATGTGCAGGAAAAAGCTGCGGTGACATAGAATTCAATTTATTCATCGTGAACTGTGTTATTAATTTTTACGGATGGGAGTCCTGTACAGTGTAAAAGACTTAATGCAAAGTAATAGCAGACATCGATTCCTTATGCATTTCGCAAGTTATTTTTAATGAGCAGATAAAGTTTGATACAAACATCTGATAAATGAAGTAATCAGATTTTTTTGTTTTCATAGAATAAACTGTATTTCTTCATGTGCTGTGTCAGTAGCCGGTGGTGTAATTATTTAGCTTTTGTCCTGCCCTGGCTCTGTCTCTGGGCTGACGGCTCTTCCCATCATGTCCTATCTGTCTGAACCCCCGGTCCAGGACGGGGCCGCTCTGCAAACGGGAATTATTTTCGACACTATTCGCTGTCAGGGCAAATTGGTGCAGTGGGCTGAACTTGAGCATCATGGGTGATGGAGAAGGGGAAGGGATAATGAGGAGACAGACGCAGTGGGAAACATGGGCGAGGAAAGATAGACAGAGACAGAGAGGGTGATGGGGTAATACAGAGCTGGGAGAAAAGGGCGGGGGGGTGGAGATAAAGGCAGAAAACAAACAGGCACGAGTAGAAAAATGGGGCAAAAGATGGGAGTGGCAGCGGAGAGGAGGAGGAGGATGAGAAGGAAAAAGTAACAGGAGTGGGAGAACAAATGACAAATAACCACAAGTGAGTTTGCAGCTTTGTTGATTCTCACTTAAATCACTCAAAACAGTCGGCCATGTTTTCTCTCAGCTATACTTTCTTTCCAAACTCCTCCTGGTGGAGTGACGTTCTTTTAGGCTTCCGTGCAGCTGCATTTGGGTATATATTGTTTTTATGTGTGTGTGTGTGTGTGTGTGTGTGTTCAGGTGGTTAGCGGCGGAGGAGTGGATGGCGTGGAACGAGGAGGCGGCGTGCCATTCCTCAGCATGTG
>JBBMOC010001184.1:0-13800 GCA_037975185.1 Centropyge bicolor | reverse complement strand
TAAAACTCCAAACCGATCAGGGGACAGAGTTTTATAACAAACAGTTTCAACATCTAATGGAGGTGTATGAAATTAAACATTTCTCTACCTCAAACGAGACTAAGGCTAGCACGGTTGAGCGCTTCAACAGAACATTTAAGACCCGCATGTGGAGATATCTAACGTCTGTTAATTCGCGTAGATATGTCGATGTCGTCCAGGACCTCGTCGACGCATACAACAAGTCTCACCACAGAACGATAAAGATGGCCCCAGCCGATGTAAACAAAGACACAGAAAAGCTCGTCTTTAACACGCTGTACAAGGAGAAGAAACCGCCGAGGATCGTATCGTTCAAATATAGTGTAGGGGACACTGTGAGAATATCAAAACTCCGCGGGGTGTTTAGAAAAGGTTATGAACAAACATATACGGACGAGTTTTTTACAATAACTAGGCGTATAGCCCGTGACCAGCCCGTGTATAGAATATCAGATTGCACGGGTGAAGAGGTAAAAGGCACGTTTTACGAGCCCGAGCTACAGCCGGTAATCATTAACAAAAACAGGGTGTTTAAAATAGAGAAAATAATATCCAGAAAAACTATAGGCCGGAAAAAGATGGCTCTTGTGAAATGGTTGGGGTGGCCTGAGAAATTTAACTCGTGGATCTCTGTAAAGGACATTGTTGACTTGTGATATATATATATATATATATATCAGGGGACGTTATCTGTTTACACTGCCACATTGGATTTGTCGCACGTCCCTGCAACAACAACAACAACAACAACATCAAGAAGAAGATGGAGAGCAAGAACGGATTTTATGTCACGTTACCGAGTAATGCATCGCTACACGTGTATCCTAACAACAAGATATGGTGCTACCGAACAAAATTAGCAAAACCGATCGTTCTGAGCGAACCGTACGAGGTAGGAGTGATCGAGATCCAGTACCCCAAGGTGTGGTCCACCTTCCCGGCCTCTGACGCAGATGTGACCGTCTTTGATTCGAAAACACAGCAGACAGTGACTATACCGCTATCTGTCGGATTTTATGAATCTATACCCAGAATAGTAAAAGAATTTAATTCCAAGTGCCTCATTCACCAGGCGACATCCCGTATAAGTATGCAATATAACAATATTACAAATTTAATTTATTTTTCCGGGGCAGAAGGAAGCGTTTTAACGTTTAAAGGAAGGCTGGCAGAAATACTGGGGTTCAAACCAGGGGTGCCTTTTTCGTTACCCCCAACCGCTAATTTTAGGAAACACGCCGCTGCCCCACACCCGGCCGACATTCACGGAGGAATTTATAACATATTTGTTTATAGCGACATTGTGGATTATCAACTCGTGGGTGACAGCCACGTGCCTCTCCTCCGATGTATAAATATAACGCCGGAGGTAGGTCGTATGCCCACTCTGACATATGACAAGCCACACTATACATCGCTCTCCAAATCTGTCATCGACGATATCGAGATATCGCTAAAAAACGATCAAAACCAGTATATACCGTTCGCGTACGGAAAAGTGATTGTTAAATTACACTTTAGACCTGTGAAGCAGTATTTCTAGACACGTGAAAATGGCGTATACACCATATGTGAGCGACGATGCCCGATATATGACATATTACATGAACCAGGCCGGCGGCGAATTACCCGGATTTATAGGCACAAGTACACAATACGGTAACGGTTTAGGTGGCATATTTCGAGGCTTGCTTAGAATGGCTGTGCCGTTATTTAAAAAAGGATTCAGCATCGTCAAGCCGCATTTAAAAAACGCGGCCGTAAACATTGTAGGGGATGTGGCGTCCAACATTGCCAGAAGCGCCGTATCGAGACGTCAGGAAGGAAACGGGTTGATGGTGCTCAGAAAAAGAGCGTCCAAAAGACCACCCTCATCGATGGGACGCAGCTCCAGCAGGTCCAAAAAGCGTAAAACGACCGTCAAAGCGACACGACGCGTCAGAAAGAAGTCTGCCGCCAAGCGACGCACAACTTCCAAAAGACGTTCTGTGATTCTGCGTAAAGACATATTCTAGTCTGAGAAAGAGAAAACAACAACAACAACAACAGCAACAGCCATGGCCCTCATACACAACCAGTCGGAAGAATGCATGAAGACGGAGCTGGATCTGTTCACAGTGCCGTACACACAGACATCCATCGAAAAATCTACATTTGTCGAAATACCCCCGGTTTCGGCATTGCGGGATTCTGGGCCTCTGGAATTTTTTATATCGGCCTGCGGCGAGGATTACATTGATCTAAACGACACCTACCTGTACATGCGCGCAAGAATAACGAACCCCGATGGAACCGACTTGGCCCCTGCCGCGGATGTGGGTTTTGTAAACTACCCCGGGTGTACGTTATTCTCGCAGGTGGATATCATGTTAGGAGACCGGCTTATAACACAGTCCTCCAACACATACCCGTACCGCGGAATAATCGAGTGTTTAATCAACTACGGAAGGGACACCTTGGATACACAGTTTAGCAGCGGACTGTTTTGTAAAGACACAGCAGACCACATGAATGTTGTCACCATAGCCGGAGATAATGCAGGCCTAGCCGAAAGAGGGCGACACACTGTTAACAGTCGCACTGTGGAATTAATAGCACCGATACACTCTGATTTGTTTTTTCAGGAAAAGTTATTGCTAAACGGTGTAGACATTTCCCTAAAATTTATTCGATCAAAGGACGAGTTTGCCTTAATGACTGCACCGAATAATCAATACGCCGTGAAGATTGTATCGGCCAGCTTGTTTGTGAAAAAGGTGTCCGTGTCACCTGCCGTTAGATTGGCGCATAGCAGGGCACTGCAGCACACTAACGCTAAATACGCTATTGACAGAGTGGCTCTGAAAACGTTTTCCATACCTGCAGGAACAAGAGTGTGCAACCAGGAAAACCTGTACATGGGACAAATCCCCAAATTCGTCATCATAGGATTTGTTGACCATGAGGCCTATTCGGGGTGTTATAACAGGAACCCCTTCTATTTTCAGCATTACGATACAGAGTTTATTAGCCTGTACGCAGACGGACAGTCTCACCCTGCGAAGCCCTTTCAGCCACTATTTCAGAGAGGTCAGTATGTGAGAGAGTATTTCCAGCTGGTGCAGACTACAGGACGTCATTTAAAAGACAGGTCTCTGGCCATATCGCGTAATGACTTTGGGCATGGTTACACATTATTCTGCTTCAATCTGGAACCGGACGACGGCCGTGCAGGCAATGTATCGCTGATTAAAAGCGGTAATGTGAGGCTGGAAGTCCGTTTCAGAGTACCTCTACAGCGCACCGTTAACCTTGTGTGTTATGCAGTTTACGATTCTGTTATTGAAATATCAAACAAGAGACAGGTACTTTTGGATTATTACTAAAAAGAAGAAGAAGAAGTGGCATCAGCCATGAACACTATAGAGCTGACCGGCATCCTCAATAAAAGAATCATTAACGGGACAAATTTTTTAGGAGTCATGGCATGCGACCAACTGCCAAGCCACAAAGGCACAGTGTTCCCAGCCATGATGGTTGTGAATACACATCCCTCTGACAAGCCCGGTGAACACTGGCTCGCTATTTATATTACGAAACAGAAGCACGGATATTTTTTTGACAGTTTTGGAAACCCTCCCAACAGCGACAAATTTCCGGCGGAGATATACAGATACCTCGATGAAAATTGTGCCGACGTGTATTATTCCCAGAGGCAGGTTCAGAACAACTACTCTACAACCTGCGGACAGCATTGTGTCTTTTTTCTGTGTCATATACAAAGAGGAATTCCTTTTACAAGAATGTTAAACATGTATAGTGCTAATCTGGCACGCAATGATGCCATGGTGTGCAAGTTTGTAAATAAAATACAGCCCTCTGTATGCCGTGGATATAATTTCACATGTGTACAGTGCGGCAACATGTAACAGTGAATAATTCTCAGAAATAAAAGAGACTGAAAGCATGATCTGTAGTTCACACAGTGCATTTATTTATTTATTTAACACATTTGTAGAATACATTCAAGCGGTCAATAATTTAATAATGGTAAGAATGAAAAATACATTCAACATGGTCAATGTTTAAAGACAAAATACATTCATCTGGTCAAGATTTAAAAAGAAATACAAAGAAATCAGAACATATGTAACAAAATTACACACACCCCATTTTATTAAAAATTCTCCCACTGTGAATTGCTTAGGCTGCGAGGTAGTGAACGTGGTAATGAAGGCGTTCTTTGTGGTGTGCTAAAGTGCCCCGGTGAGTCTATTACCGACCGTGTTTTCCCCTTGCTTTTATGGGATGAAAAACTAGGGGCGTCTCCGATTCTTTTATACTCGGCTATATCCCCACGCACATGTTTGTTAGGGATGACCATTAAAGGTATGTTTAAATGGGCCAGGTTTTTTAGGAACACGTCCCACCCTAGTGGTCTAGAAATGTTTGAAATATAGTGTGGAGCAGTGACACTTTTCACCAGGTCATACAAATGAGTACCGTGGAGGGGACGACCGTTAACAACAATTTCAGCGTTGTCTGTCCAGGATAAAACATGCTTTGAGCGGCTGATTGCATCTAGAATGTATTCAGCATTTCTCAGACTTCTTTTGGGGATGTGTTTTAACACACCCTCTAAAACCTTGTCCTTTTTATGTCCATCATCATCATTATCATCATCATCATCGTCGTCAGGTCTAGTTTTGGTATCAGGCATTGACAGGGTCAGCACAGTTTTTTCACGCTCACCCTGTCTCACCAATGTCAAATAACGCTGCAATACTTGTGAGTATTTTTTGGCCTTTTCATATACGTCTGTGTCCGGTAGTTTCAATATGTCAGACATGGCTCGGTCAAGATCGCTTTGTACCGCCTGTCTTATGCTTGCAGTGTTTTGTTCATGATGCTGCTGCTGCTGCTGCTGCTGCTGTTTTAGCATGTCAAGCTGGTGCTGAGGAACCAAAAACATCTTCTGTGCATGCTCCATATTCTTCTTCTTAATTTCTGCTTATCAGGCTTGTAATAAATGGTATAGCTGCTCCAAGTAGTGGTAGTAAAAACCCGCCGCTCTGGTTAATCGTCCTTTTCTTCTTTAAATGTTTAACCTTTTTGTCCGCAACCAGTCTGACTATGCTTCTCTTCTTTTTTAGCTGAGCGTACTGTTTTTCTGTCAAAGGGATGTTACCTCGCAAGACGTTTAAAGCTATTTCACAGAGTGCATCGATAAAGTCTGCGCTAGCGCCACACACAATGTCCCTTCTCGTACCCGGCTTCGCTTTATATAACAACTCCAACAGGGCTAGATTCCTCTGCACGCGTGACGACATTATTTAGGCCTTTGTTTTTTAGGCGTATAAACAACCTGCTGATCTGATAACAAGGCGGTTCTGAGCCTCAAGTGATCTGGAGTGGCTGCTTTATAGTCTATGAGGAGATACCCGTATGCAGAACTAGTGGCGTCGTTAAACGCCTCTAAAAAATATTTAGTGTTTCCGGGAAACATCTGCTTGCCCAGAAGTGTAACCTGATACTTATCCCTAGGGTTTTTGAACAAGACGAGGTAGTTTGTGTTTAAACTAATGGTTCTGCTAGCCTTGCCTTGTATAAACAAATTTTGAACCAGATATATACAGCTGAGATTTCTATGGTGGACATATTTAGTGAATACATTCTGAACTTCTATATTGTTACTGGCGTCATTCATTAAATCGTCTATGATGAGTAAATTTGTCTTGTCCGGTGGTAATAGCTCGTCGTCACACAAAGAATCGGGTAACCCTTTAACAAAGTTGATGTCTCTTAATTTAAGGAGTTGGTCATATAAAGGCTGCCAGCAAGAGTATACGTAGACCCAATTATCAATGTCACGTGAAATAACTCTAGACGCATTTTCAATAAGACCCTTGACAAAATACGTCTTCCCACAATTCGAGGGACCACTCACCACCAAACTAAACGGATGCTGCAGTCTCGAGTCAAAAGAGGCATTAGTAGCCATAAGGAAGCGTGCTGTAGTCTGACAGGACTCTGCGCTTGTTATACACCACTTTGACTTTTTTGTGTACTATGTCGTTTCTAAGGTGAAACTTCTTTTTATCACGTCTGATGGTTTCCGCCTCTGTGATCACATGTCTCTGGGTGTTCTGATTGGTCACAAAAGACTGGACCAACCCCTTAAGCGACTCGTGGGTGAGAACTGCCGCATTTTTGGCGTTAAGTGTGACGCCCTTGCACTTTACCTGTGTTTTACCGCGCTTTGTGCAGTAGGCGTAACACTTTGGACCCCCAGACACAAATTCTGTGATGAAATCTTCCTCTGGGAGCCCGCACACATCACCGTCATTGATCTCATCGGTTAAGTCACCCAAGTATGATCCTAGAGGGGGAACCCAATCACCAGGGCCGGACGTGAAAATGACGCTGTCCGTGTCACAGTACAGCACACGCTCCTGTAGCCTGTCCAACAAGTCATACAGCATCAACCTAGCGTAGGCAGTGGTCATAGCCCCAATGAATACATTCACGTCATTCACTCTGGACGCCTTACCATCTGCGTGACACCACTGGACAATGGCTACGTCGTCGGATATAAACCCAAACTGGCGCACGTCATAATGGTCGCTGAACATGAGCTGCGTGAATCTCTCCGGTTCTGTGATTAACTCGCAGGAGGGCATGTTACTCCGCATGCTGAATCTGCCCCACAAAGAGTTCAGGAGAAGCTTGTTACAATTCCTGACCGCCTTGTTGACACAGATTTTGTCAGCATCGAGCAAAATCCCCTCCTTTTCACGGTAGTCCTGTATGTACTGAGCTTTTTCTGCCGGAGTAGTGACATGCCCGGGGTAGCCTGACGCCTCCTGCTTACACTTCAAAAACGTCTTGACATATTCCTTGAACAACGTGTCTGTCTTGTTTGGGAAATGCCACACTTCATCAATGCAGACAATCTGGTACCCCTTCTCGACGGCTTTCTGAAGCTCAAATGACACCCACACACCTGACAGCTGGCGCTCGGCCTCACTATGCGCACAGATACTGGTCTGGTTTAATTCCTCAGCACACCTGCCACACAGCGGAAACATGAGCCTTTTGTGACACCTGTAGGGTAGTACGGGGTGGTACAGACCTCTGGGGGGAAGCACGGTACATTTCACAAACCCAAAATAATTTTCTACCGGGCCAAAATCTCTGTGGATAATCTGTGGATGTCCAACCGGGTAATGTTTTTTCGACTGTACAGTGGGGTACAGGCTTGTGAAATCGTAGTACCTGATTTTCTCATCCGCGTTATCGGACTTGTGGTACATTTTGATGGCGTTTGTACGCCCTCCAAAAAGAGCATGTCGTGGGTCGAGGCGTTCTTTTGGTCTGTAAGCAAGGAGGTGCGCTTGAACAGAAGGGTCTGAACGTTTTAGCATCTCCCACTCACACTCCCACATCACCACCACCCGCAGACCATGCACACTTTTCAACGCCGAAATTTTTTCACAGAATGAGTGGTACAGACTGCCGTAGGTTTTTTTGGTGACAGGATTCACATCGGTCTGGACGCAACACATGACACAGACGTGAAAAAAGCATCCTGCAAACTCATAGCAGGTGTTTGTGGCCGAGTTATACCCGTCCACAAAAAACTGCCCGAATCGCTGCTCGCCGTGGTTCAAAGCGTGTCTAATCTCGGAGCCTTCTACCTTGGCCACGTATTCCAGCCACTGCATGGACACCTCAGAATAGGTTTTATTCTGCTGTGTGTATGCGCCTTCATACGTGAGAGCAAGTGTGTCTTTGGGTAGAAAACGCGTTTTGAAAACGCCCATGCAACTCGACGCCAGCGTTGTGAACGCAAACGGGTCGAGGTCTGTGCACTTGATAAATGTCTCACGATAAATTAGACAGGCCTTGCGAAGCACTTCTACATCATTAACACAATAGTGGCGAATTTCTGCCTGGAAATCAAAGGTTTTCTCGCAGACTGTGTCATACCACATCATGAACCTACGCTTGTCGCTGTCGGACATGTTGTTGTACCCGTAATAAGAGGGCTCGGGGTATTTGCCCACATAGTACTCGTTTGCCCTGGTGTTGAACTTGTGCGGAAAATACCCCTTCTCCATGTCCTCAAAACCCATGGCAGCCGGTGTTCTGGATAAACGCATGGGTAGAAAGCTGAAAGAATCGATCCAGCGTTGCTGGAACGCCTTGTCGTGCATCAGGATGACCCTGCTGCCACGCATGGTTACCGTGGGAGGGATCCCCTGTTGCACAAAATATTCCAACAGGATGTAATTATCAAACCCAGAGGCGTTGTGTGCAATAAATGTGTACCCCTTGTATTTTGGCTGCCGGTACCGTTTAACAAAAGCGTCAACGCAATTCAGGGTGTTGAAACAAAATTTGTTTCCCTCTGTGTCCATAGCACACACAAAGTTTGCTTCGTGCTTGCCCTCGTGATAACGTGTCTCAAAATCGAAAAATATGTATTTTGTGTGTGGGGTTTGTTTTTTCACCGGTTGTATAAAACACTGGTGTGGTGCATCGCTCTCATTCAGGCCCTCACCGCAGTGTGTACACTTTGGTGGGGTGCATTTATGCCGGGTTCTTGTCTCCTTGTATATTTTGCCGCACTTTTCACAATATTTCACCTTATCACACGGCGCCGCGTCGTGTTTAGAGTGAGGGTGTTTATGCTGATTATAGCAGTGACTGGACTTGCAGATTCGTTTACACTCTGCACATTTTACACTGGCCCCGGCGTGCATGTGACACTGTGTATAACAAACATTGCAGAGGTATTTACAAACGTGCTTAAACGGTTCTGTGTATGAACCGTAACAGTAGTCGCACACATAGGTACCTCCAAAGAAACCTGTTTTGTTTACAATCAGGTAATAATGATCATTATGCAGGTACATCCACACAGTGGTGGCGTGTACCGCGTCATGTGTTTTGTAACACTGAAGGTGTTTACGTGAGGAGCCATGGTGGAATACTACAATTTTCAGGTTTAGGTAATTTTCAAATTTTGTGATGTTGGAGAGCGACACCTTGTGGGTTTCATCAAATCCTACGGCGCTATGCAGTTGTTTAGCATACTGCATTTTATCGGCGGCTGATGAGCTTTCGTTAACAAAATGGGCAAGACAAAGAGAGAAACAAAGACTGTTCTGAGACGCATCATTTTTTGGGTTATACAGGTGCCTTCCCTTCTTGGATAAAATTTCATCATAAGGGACGCTTCCTAGCCTCAGTCTAGAACCACCACCACTACTATCACGTGCCACGGTCACAACCAGCTCCAAAGCATCATCTGTCAACGACGTGTCATTACTCTGCACAACTTGAGAGACCGCCTCCAAAAACTCGTCAGCGTTATATGCGGTGTCAGAACTTAAAACAGCTTGCACATCGCTGGCTAGAGACGGTCCTCTCAAAACCACATTTAACACGCTACCTGCAGGAGAGTCATCTAAGGCTGCACTAATCACGCATGACAACCTCTCTCTAACACTGTCAATGGCCTGAGTGATATTATCAAGACTAACGTCTCTGAAATCGACCCTCTGGCGATATTCGGCAGCGTTGAATCTGGCTATGTCACGGACACGCAACCGTGCACCGCCTGTGCTGGTAGATGGAACAGCAGGTGTTCCTTCTACAGGATTTCCTGCACCGTGCTGACACACCATAGAGTTACTCACATAAGCGACAGCGGCTTGTTCAGCAGAGGCCCCCCTATCACACACGACCACTCCATCGCCAATAGCATCATCTGCAGCAACTGCCGCATCAGCGGGTGTAACTAATGAGGCATTACAGGCGTTGGTGGTGATAGGAGGACGCTGTGATGCTATACTATCAACACTGTTTTCTACAACAACAACGACTGCAGCATTGGATGTAGTATGAGTAGCAACAGCGGGAGTAGTAGCAGCAGCAGCAGCAGCAGCAGCAGCTGCAGCAGCAGCAACACCAGAACCTGAACCACGTGCACGCGATGGTGATGAAGATGATGATGATGATGCGGATAAATCTCTGTCTCTTAAAAACCATGTTAACATTTTCTCTGTCCCTCTCGATATTTTTTTAATGCGTCTGGAGCACCGCATAATATTATTAGTGTAGCTATCCAACACAGATGCTCCAGAAGGTATGTTAAAACGTTCCCTAACTGTACAAGTCAAAGCACGCCGCCCCTCTGTATTGTATGGGGAAGGGTCAACATTATCAACATCGCTGTCATCGGTGTCATAACGACCATCCCGACCAGGGTGCTCATTTGTTTTTAACAGCTTCCTAGGTGGTGCCATTTCTTACAATGGGCTCCTTTTTTTTTTTTTCTTCACACAATTTTTCTATTAGCTTATTTAATGAAGTTGCGGTTGTTAGTTGTAACTCATATAATTCGCCGATTTTCCCTTTCAGTAGCCCTAATTGATTGGAGTGATCTTGAGCCTGTCTAGTCAGATATTGTATACGGGCATCCCTCTTTTTCGTCTGCTCTGCATGCTGGCTACACCTGATTTTTAGCAAAAGGTTCTCTTTTGCTAGAGCTGCCACCAATGGGAGAGAACCAGAGGGGGAGACAGGAGGGGAAGGTGGAGGCGGGGTGGAGGGCTGGGTCAGGAGATTCACCACATCACCAACTACACCTACTGGAGGAAGAGGGATAGGAGGAGGCTGAAGAGGGGAAGGTGGAGGCGGGGTGGAGGGTTGATCTATATAATCATCCACAAAAATCACGCTCTCATCAGCAGTATCACCAACGACATCACCTTCAACAATATCAGTAGGAGGGGGAGGAGGAGGAGGGGATGATGCACGTATCCCTATAGATGATAATGTCAGTAAATTGTGCAAGTTACTGCATTCGTAATCACCCGTACTGTCTAGCAGATCACCAAAATCCGGCACATAATCATCATCACCTCTTAATATAGTGGGGATTGCGGGGAGATCGTTCACACATACACCTCCCCCAGCCGCGGGAGCAGAAGTAGCACGAGTATCAGCAACGCCGGCCTTCACAGGCGTACTTGTGTAAAATAGCTCATTGCTTACTTCGTCCTGATGCTGATGATGGTGTAGACTGTTGTCCAGCGATGGAAAGAGATCCTCCTCCTGCAGACTCCTCAATGCCTCTGTAGATATCCCCTCCTGAGGAGAAGGAGGAGACGGTGATGGTTCGTGTTCCTCACTGGCGGAAGTCCTCTCACGCTGCCGGGCGGCCGCTGTTCCGTCGACTTCCTCAAATGTATCGAAGAAGCAGTCTTCAACAGATGCTGGAGCCGGTTCTACAGCCACAGATATTCCCTGGGCTTCCAGTAACGCTGCTAACGCAGCGCGTGTTTCACGGATTGATGACGGCTCAGACGGTTGGGCGCTGATTATTAAAAAATAAAAATAACATTAACGTTATTAGTCTGTTAATATTATTAGCCCCCATTATTATTATTATTATTATTGTATAACGACGTGTCTTACGTGAGAAACCCTTGTCCTGACGGCGTAACAATCTGGAAATCTTCAGCCGGATATTCCTGCTGAATCGCCCCGGCACTGTTATAGAAAAAGAAAAAAAAAACGAATGAATGTTAGCAGTATTCTCTATCCGACACACATTAGACTAATGTTCATATAAAGTAGCGTTAAAACATCTTGTCTTACGTGTTAAACCCGATAGAAATCGGCTGGAGCGGCCTGCGCTTTGCACTGTAGAGAAAGAGGAGGTAAAAACAGATGTGTTCGGTGATGTAGCAAGCATTCCCCCACCATTAATGACAAATAAATATTTTTTTAAAAAGTCTTACGGTGTGAACTCTGTAGATGCAGAGGCTGGAGAGACTGTTCTGCGCTTTTTCCACGAGCGAGAGAGTCTATTTGCTGCAGCTGGAGATAATAGCATTATTTAGTAACACAGCCTTTAAATAATATTAAAATACATTCATTAGGTCAAGAATAAATCGAAAATACATTCGTTAGGTTTAGAATTTAATAATAGTAATAATGAAAAACAAAATACATTCGTTAGGTCAAGATTTTAAATCGAAAATACTTTCGTTAGTTTTAGAATGTATTAATAGTAATAATGAAAAAAACAAAACAAAAAACACATTCTTTAGGTCAAGATTTAAACGAAAATACATTCGTTAGGTTTAGAATTTAATAACAGCAAGTAAACACACGCACTACAAAATGTGATTTTAACTTACGCCTGCGGCTATATCCTAGTGTAGGATCGCGGTTTTCAACTCCGCGTTCGTCGGCAGTTGAGCCTAAAAAAGAAACACATTTTTGTTGATGTTTTTAGAATGGTTTTTCTGAGAAAAATTAACTATCTAGAGAGCAACTGATAGCCGTTATAGTTTAGGTACGCTTACCGTTAATGGAAGCCGGCGTCCGCGGTAACGCGCTAGAAATAGGATCCGGACATACCTGAGCTTGATCCGCTGACGCAGTTGCCGTTGTATGAAGCCATGGTTTGAGTGTAGCGTCGAAAGAAAAATACAGACGATCGTCGAAGGAAAAAATCGGAGCTCGTCCCGTCCTAGCTTCGCCGTCGGAGAAGTTGAGGATGTGTTGCTAAGAAAATCGCCTGAATTTATACACCATCTGTATCCGTCCGTCCGCACAGCTGTTGGCCTTACCTAGCCGTGTGATTGGCTACTGTAATTTTTTCACAGGCTTGTCCGGACACGTCTAAACATTTATTACTCCAGACAGCTGATGCACAGCGGGGGGCGTCGTTACAAAGCACCTGTGCATTTTTAATTCCTCCGATTTCGGAAATCCTGACGCTGTCCCCATTGGACCGGTGTAGCGTAGGTGTTTAATATAACACCTTTGGTCTGAGCAGCTAGCTTTCCCACCGCTTAGATCTGAAGAAATAACCCATTTGTTGAATGGGGGTGCTGGGAGCGAGGACTATTACGGCCAAACGGTCACCCCTGTTAGAGATTGACACCCACCCCCTGCGGAGCGCCGTTTAGAACAGCGCATTCAGTAGATGTAATGAATGCAAGTGTATGTAAATTCCCTAAAAGTCACACGAGCAAGTAAAGACTGTGTGTGTGTGTGTGTGTGTGTGTGTGTGTGTGTGTGTGTGTGTGTGTGTGTGNGTGTGTGTGTGTGTGTGTGTGTGTGTGTGTGTGTGTGTGTGTGTGTGTGTGTGTGTGAAGGAGCGATATCACAAGTCATTTCTTCCTGCTGATGTCTGGCTGTACAACAGTACTGTTCCCGACAAAAACATTACATTACATCCCCGTCTTGTATAAAGGAATATCTCATTTTAATATCTTATTTACATCTTTCCGCCCTTGCAAACAGATATAGACGGATTATTCGCGCTGTTCAAACAACAAGCACTGCTCCCCAACAGACCACAAACATTCACCTCTCCAATAAAAGAATAAAGTGATTTTTTTTTTCTGTACGTCTTTCCTTCTTTGCGCTGTTGCAAACAGATATAGGGATTATTCGCGCTGTTCAACCAACACTGCTCCCAACAGACCAAAAACATTCACGTCAGGAATAAAGTATTTTTTCTGGGGTTATTCGTGCTGTTCAACCATCACTGCTCCCCAACAGACTACAAACATTCACCTCTCCAATAAAGAAATAAAGTGATTTTCCTGTACGTCTTTCCTTCTTTGCGCTGTTGCAAACAGAGATATAGGGATTATTCGCGCTGTACAACAAGCACTGCTCCCCAACAGACCACAAACATTCACCTCTCCAATAAAGGAATAACGTATTTTTTCTGCACGTCTTTCCTTCTTTGCGCTGTTGCAAACAGAT
>JBBMOC010001183.1:0-13802 GCA_037975185.1 Centropyge bicolor | reverse complement strand
TCTCCCTCCCTCTCTCTCTCTCTCCCTCTCTCTCTCTCTCTCTCTCTCTCTCTCTCTCAGGACCCGGCTGGTATCTTTGAGCTGGTTGAACTGGTTGGGAATGGCACCTATGGGCAGGTCTACAAGGTAAGATTTGATATGTGCAAAGCTTCCTTTACATTCTATTCTGTACTGTGACGTCTCCTTGATGCCAGATCCTCTTTATTTTGAAATGAACTGTTCCAGGAGTTTTGCCAATTGAAACTATCTTAAATTCCAAACCACTGACTGGGTGTTAGAGGGTTAAACAGGTAATGAGGTGAAGTTTCTCTCCTTAAAAAGCCTGAAAACCTTAATTCTTTTATCTCTCATGACTCAATCCATTAATGAATCCCTTCAAAATAAAT
Source organism: Centropyge bicolor (assembly GCA_037975185.1). Taxonomy (NCBI): domain Eukaryota; kingdom Metazoa; phylum Chordata; class Actinopteri; family Pomacanthidae; genus Centropyge; species Centropyge bicolor. The sequence goes on along the minus strand of JBBMOC010001183.1, from coordinate 13,416 downwards.
GACAACTAAACCCCTAAAGTCATGTTCACATGTTTATATGAAAATAGCTTTTGCACATGCAGCTTCCATTATCTTTGAAAACATGATGTCACCTGCTGGTCGCAGAAAGACAACAGGTGTGTGAAACATAGACCAGATCCACCAGCACCAGCGATCAGACGAGACTACATGACATTTATGTGTGCAGGTACAGGACGTGTACGTGTACATTGGAACTCTTGTGCATATCTCTGAAAGTCAACTCTGCCAAGCAACACTATGAATTATATAAAAATACAAACTATGAATGATTGCACAGTGAACGATTTGGACATGAATCATTGCACAGAACAATAGACGGTGAACAGGCTCTGTATGACAAAGATAAGGTCGTCCAGGCAGACAAATACAGAAACACAGTGTGAAGTGTGAGTGTTGTCACAGTGTGAACGAGGGTGGGTGGGGTGGGGGGGGGCATTCAGTCTGACAGCGGCTGGATAAAAGCTGCCGTGGAATCGGTCTCCTTCGTGGTGGAGCTCTCTGGCCTGTTGGTGTCTCAGGTTGTGTCCGGCTGAAGGGACGGCGAGCCGAATGGCGAGCCGGGCGGCGCCGGGCGCTGTGGACGCTCACATTTATCTGGCTCTTGATTGACTCAGCTCTGAAGTCTTTCTCATGCTTTGATGACATTTGACATTTCCACAGTCGCACATACAGCTCAGTCTCCTCCTGCATCAAACCCCGGCTCTGTTGTCCTTCACACTAAACAGAAAACCCACTAACATCTGGCTTTTGTCTTCGTTAGCAACTGGTTTAATGTGAATTCATTCCCGGGTCACATGACTCTGTATTTGTTTTACATGAAGCTGGAAACAGCTGTCTGAGGTCTGGTGTTTGAACTGGAGACTTCATTCAGATCTACAGGAGAAACGATGGACACTTCGGGGGTTCCAGTCTGTGTTTTGGCTCGGAGCGAGTGTCTGCTGCTCGTACGATGTTTGGAGATGTGATTTGTTGGCTCAGCAGGAAGCGGCTCTCCTCCTCCCCCTCACACTCCGACATGAGCTCAGAGAAATGACACAATTCCATTTCTGACCAATTCTGAAGTTGATGCTGAGTTGTGCTCCTTTGTTAGGCGGCGGAAGACGCCCACACAGGCTGTAACAGAGAGACTGTGTGTGTGTGTGTGTGTGTGTGTTCTCTCACAGCAATTAACACACTCACACACGTCTGTTGATGCGCAGAGAGACACAAAGATCCTGGACACATTCGCTCCGGCTGCAGGATGTTGTTCTGTATTGATCTGCTGTTTCAACAAGGCGACGCCTCCTCTGGCAAAAATGATTGATGGAACAAAATGAAGCCAAACTGTGGTCGATCACAAAGCGCAGCCGGTGAATTAAGACCTTTGCATTATAACATAATAACACACACAGAGAAAGAAATATGACCTCATAAAAGAAACCATCCAGAATCCAACAGCATCACCGAATAGGAGTGAGCAGATCAATACCTGAAGGATCAATACGATCAACACTGACTCCTCAGTGAGTGTCTCAGTGTCAGTATGTTTAGAATATGACTGAAAGTGAAGAGTACTGAACACACTGCATTTCTGCTGCTGTTGAGTCAAACACATGTTCCAGGTAGGAAATATGTCAGGTGGGGGCGGGGCTAATTAAACTGACACCTCGTAAACAGAAGAGCAAGTTTTTCCACCAGTCATTAACAGTGAGATTTTTCAACTGTAAAATGGCAGCAAAAAAAAAATATAGAAAATAATATCATATTTTTAAAACTCAGAACAATTGGTTCCGAGGTCAATATCAAGCTCCAACTCCAGAAAAGCAGTAAAGTATAAAGTGACATTACCTGCTTGTTATGGAGTTTACCAGCTAACCAACGATAAGAGAGAAAGTCCTCACTGCTCTGATGAAAAAACACCGTCCTAGAAAAACACTTCCTGGGTTTTTGCATGTGAGCAGATCAACTGTGCAGTGAAAGACTCTGGAGGCTCAGCTACACGTTAGCTGGGATGAATTAATTGGAAGAGTCTCTGTTTTGACTATAATTAGAGCCAAATTACATCATTTTTCCAGGAATCTTCATCAGAAATTTGCAGTTACATGTGAGCTGCTTGGAGAAGCTGTGGGAGTCGTCAAAGACAGTGTTACCCAGTATCTTCCTCTGAAATGAAGGGAGGAGAAATATAAAGTCATCAAAATAGAAACGTCAAGTTCAAGTGCTTTGTGACATTTCATGAGTCAGTGCAGTTTTTTTCTTTTTGTTTGTCATTTAAATCTGTGGCCTGTGATTGGATGTACTCGCTCTGCCAGGGGAGCAGCCAGGTGAGCTGCCAGGTGAGCAGCCAGGTGAGCAGCTAGGTGAGCAGTCAGGTGAGCAGCCAGGTGAGCAGCCAGGTCAGCAGCCAGGTGAGCTGCCAGGTGAACAGCCAGGTGAACAGCCAGGTGAGCAGCCAGGTGAGCAGCCAGGTGAGCAGCCAGGTGAGCTGCCAGGTGAGCAGCCAGGTGCCCCACAGTGTGTCTCCTTCCTCCTCCCTGCCAACGTCTTCTATCAAACTCCCTCCTCTCCCCTCCTGGCTCCCACTTTTACCAGTCTTTCACAGTTACAGACGGTGAGAACGAGAATGATCTGAGCGATGGTGGAAGACTGTCGCTTCTTTCAGAGCATGGGACTGAATGTTTCCGTGTTCCTGCCGGCGTTTAAAGCTTCAGCAGGTTAAAGCTTGGTGTCTCTCACGAGGCAGCACTTTTGCAGCTTCAGGGAATCAAACCTGTGACCTTTTGATCGCACTAGTTTTCATCACATTTCAGGTGTGTGAAAAATCTTTGAGGCGAGCTCTGAGCGATGAGGAGGCCGCGCTCGCCGGCTGAGGGCTTTGACAGGGTTTGATTCATCAGCAGATCAGCGTTTACAAAGCTTGACTGACTTCATTCAGTTTGTTGTATTGATTGAGCGACAGAGAGGCTCCTGCAGCCTGCCAGCGTCGTCTCTGAACGTCTCTGCCGCTCTGTCCCGCCGTGCCGGAGTCACCGTGAAGCAGAATTCGTTTTTAATTTAGTCGCTGGGTTAAATGAGGATTCATTAACGAGCACATCAGAGAGCTGTTCTACGGCTCATGAAAGATTGAAAGGAGCAGTTTTGTGCTCGTGTGCCTGAGGAACGTACACATGCTAACTCTGAGAGTATGTGATTAAAGTTTGACACGTTTACAGTCTTCATTTGTCAAAGTGCAGGTGGGAGTGGATCCCAGCGCCGGGGGCAGTGAGGTGGCTTCAGAGCCTGCAGCGCCGCCTCCCTCCTCGCTCGGCCCTCTCTCTCTCCCCAGCCCTGTCAGCTGCGAAGCTTCGCTCCTCAGTCACATGCAAATATGTGACGTTTACGGAAGAGCTTGATTTAGCTCTCAATGCAAATTCAGTGCTCTGTAGAAACTGGTGTGAGTGCAGCGTGTTTCTGCCTCTGTGAAGCTCCGCTGTCGCTCGCTCTCTGTCTGATCTTCATTCTCAATAACATGAGGTTTCTTCTGTTCTATGTTCGATCCGTCGTGTGCCAGATTGTGCAGTGATGATATTAGAAGAACACAGAGAATCATGAGCTTCTCAGAATATCCTCTTACTTTAACTTCAAACAGTTCATTTACATATGTCTATACACAGCTCATAGCACCGTATTTATATATAGTATGTATTTATATATAGTATATATTTATATCTCTTTTTCATATTTTTATATTTCCACTGACTGACACTATTGTTGCTGACTCTTTGCTGGAAGCCATTGCATCGAAATTTCGTTACCCAACTTGCACTGCTGTGTATATTGTGTAATGACAATAAAGAAAGTCTAACATAGGAGATTGTGTCTCTCGCTGTCGTTGGACAGGAAGGTCCGTCACATGGAGCCGTTCCTGCTTTTTGTTTTTGTGGTTCGGATCATTGTCGGATGGTTGTGGTGACCTGTGTGCTCCATGCTTCGCTCTGCTCTCTGATGCTCGCAGCCCTGATGAAACCAGGGAAAGCTTTCACTTCCTCTGGCCACTCACCATTACAGCTTGTTGTTCGTTGTGGAGTTACCGGCAACAATATGAGAGATTATCCAGTAGATTAATTACCCTGAACGACGGACTTGATTTGCTGATATATCAAAGAGTTTCTCAGCTGGATATGGACACGAGCGCTGTTTACAAATCTGGTCGTTACTTCAGTGTGACATGAAAAGAGCTGAACTTTAAGGTTCCACTTTAACACGAGAAGCGATTGGATGAAATGTTGTATTACTGCAATAATGACATTTCAAGACTGGAGTCAAGTACTGAGCTGTAAGAGCTGAGTGGAAGCACTAATGAGGCTTTGTTTCAGATCCACTCATCCTGAAAGTCCAACTGTGTCCAACAGTGTCCAACTGTATTTAACACAAATTGGTAAATAATTCTTAAATTAACTGCAACCAAATCATAATAGCAAGTGTGTAAAAGATGTGATTTAATGGGCGGCTCAGTTTACTGCTTCTCTCTTATCTGCTAAAACTGTCTCAACACAAACTGATGCCGGTTACATTTGCTGTTTCTGTGCTCTCCAGTGACAGCAGTGCTGAGGCAGAAGCTGGAATCCAGCCGCTCTCCGCCTGTCTCTGTCTTCATGTGTCGGGGCTTGTGTTGGGGTTAAGAATGCCAGGCTTGTCTGAACGCGGGACCTGACGTGTGTTTTTACGCCTCAGGCTGCCTCAAAAGGAAATTCTGCCCTTTTCCATCTGCAGCCATCCTCCTCCTCACCTGCCACCCCCCCCTGTTCCCGCTCTATCTTTATCTCTCTCAACCTGCATGTGTGGATTCAGGTGGTGTTCTAATACAGCTTCCTCGTACCTCGCACACACACACACACATACACACACACGCACACACGCACACACACACACACACTGGGAGCTCTGTGTCACCTTTGGGAGATTGCTTGGCCGCCTGTCAGCGTCGGAGGGAGAGAGATAGGGAAACACGGAGCGTCTCTGAGGCAGTATCGCTTCCTCTCATCTCTGCTCTTTTATCTACGCCGCCTGTTATTGCTTCATCGTGGTGGATCGCCGCCGTTTGTCCTGCAGTCACGCCGACGCTTAACCTCAGGTCCAAGAAGCGGCTTTACTGAGTTATCTGGAACTTTGCTGAGTAAATCCCCCAAAAATATGGAGCAAATGTGAAAAGATCCTGGTCCTGTTTTTTCCACAGTGAACTTATCTGGACGACTCAGTTCGACTGGAATCAGCCCAGTCAAGACGCTGGAGCGTTTAATCCAGCACGAGGCTGCTACACACAGCTTGACAACGTGTCACAGTTCACACCTGTAAATTCACAGAACTACACATCATTGAGAAGCTCAGGAGGGATTCAGTGATGAATCTGTCAAACTGTCAATGAACATTTAAAAAATCAGAGAGTTTCAACATGTTCGACACAAACCATGGTATCTTTCACGGCTCGCGCTGAAATGCATCCTGGGAATCGTGGTTTTTAGGCGTAACTTTTTTTTTTCCTAATGCACTCCTCAATGATTTGTGGTGAGACTGTAATGCCAGTCCAGGTCACAGAGGTGTCACATGACATTTCAGGAAGTAACTGTGACTTGGACGTCTGGACTCCTGACCAGAAACGTTCGAGCTTCTGTCCTGCAGGCAGGGATGGAGACTTCCACAGGCTCTGCTGATCACCAGGGTGAATGATTCTGTTGAAGGCTCAGGGTGACTCAGCTGATGAGCAGTTTCCAGTTTATGATGGGGTTTGTGGAAAACAGCTCATGCAGATTTAAAGACACTTGTTTCCCGACAGAAATGAAGCTTGATCATGGTCAGCTGGTGATTAGATGGGTTTTTGTTGTTGCTTTATTCAACACAAACGGCAGGAAAACGTATGATGTCGACTTATTCCTGTGTGTTTCCCTGAGTGAAAGCAGCCTGTTGGAGTTCAGTTTCTGTCTGTGTTTGGCTCATGCTGCCGTGTGAAGGCAGAGCGAGGTGTCACATGATGTTACTGAGAGACACCTGAGTGCAAATCAAGCTGGAGACTGACAGTCACTCTCACACTCTGCTCCAACTTCTCCTGCTTCCACCTGCCCCCCCCCGACAGAAGACACTGACGGAAGAAAGAGACAGAAAGATGAGAGACAGACAGAAAGATGTGAAGAAGACAACAAGAGAGTCTCCGTGCTCTGAGGTGGCTCCGGCCTGTCAGATACATTCAGTGTCTGACGCAACACTGAGTAACCAAGATGCTCTGTGTGTGTGTGTGTGTGTGTGTGTGTGTGTGTGTGAATCCAACTCACATTGTGACCCAGTGTGTGAAATATCATGGCCTCCTAACACACACACACACACACACACAGTGCCATCACTTTGCCTCTTCCAACCCCCCATTCGTTGCCCTCACTAAACAACCTGCCAGCTCTGTTGCTAGGTTACCACGAGGAGATGGTGTGTGTGTGTGTGTGTGTGTGTGTGTGTGTGTGTGTGTGTGTGAGATGGGGTGGTGGGCTGGTGGTGGCGAGGTGGATGAATTTCCACTTTCTGGCTTTAACAGCTGTGGTAGTTAGTTCGCAGGAGGAGAAGTTCGATGCAGTGTTGGATTTTAAATTGAGAGGCATCGATTTATTGTTCGAACATCAGTGTGATATTCTCCTTTTTGAACATCGTCAGCCTGTGGGCAAATAAGAAATCAACGACGGTGGCTGATGTTTATCTGTCCTGTCAAAGTAAAGTGAGGTATCTTTTGTTGTCGGGGTGATGTTCTGATGGCTCATGTGGCCTCAGCCAGTCGCTCCTGGTATGAGGCCGGACTGAGGCCTGAACGAGGAGCCCAGAGATCTGAAGCCGAGCGTTTTCCGTCGAGCGTGGCAAAGTCATTTCCTGTCGCTGCACAAATACTTTTTCCACTGGCCTGAGAAGACAGAATGAGTTGTGTGTGTCAGAGGATTTTTTCCAACACAGAAAGTGTGATTTGGCAGGAAATCAACACAGATGGGAAACAATTATCTCATTACCTTTTTAACTGGAGCAGTGCAGCCGTCAACAACATCGTATCCAGCTTGTTTTTTGAGTCGTTTCGTGAATGTTTTTAAAAAGTCTGTTGCCATCATCAGGATGCAGCGACTGGCAAAGAACAGTAAAACAAGACAACCAATCACGTGTCAGTGATGGGTGGGTTTGATGCATGAGCAGAGACGGACAAACACTGCTGCTTCCATCATTCTAGCTTTAATGAGACTTAATGTGTAATATCATACCTACCTGTACTTGAGGTACACATACATAGTATATATTATGTATTTTTTGGCATTGTGTATATTTGGATTTAAATTTCTCTCTATTGATATTTTGACACTCTTTCCTTCTTGCTGCGTCCCGTCTCCTCTCATCTTGTTTTAAAACAGAACAGACTGTAATGATCAACATGAAGCTTTAGTTTTCCTCCAAAACCCCGAAACGATTATTATTATTGCTGAAGACGTCAGTGACATGCTCCTGAGTGTGCCCACCTGATTCCCCGGGGATGTAAACTCAAACAGTTCACGTCATGTTTTCTGTTTCCTGAATGAACAGAACTGTTGTCTTACGTCTCATCAGCCAGCAAAAAGAAAGGCTTTATTTCACAACACTGGAACAATTCTCCGGACACAGATCAACACTGCTTCATTCAGTAACCAAGCGGCAACCTCCGGCGCTGAAAAATGAAGCCAATGCGGAAGTGCAAAAAAGCTGCAGTTCCTCGAATAACCACTAGAGCAGGCTGCAGAAGGGAGTCAATTACATTTGAGCCCCATGTTAAAATGTCCGATTTTATGACAGAAAAAAACATATTTACAGCCTGGTTCAAAACATGGCTCTAGTCTCATAAACTGTTTTTCTACTCCATGACAACTCTGGGGGGGGCGAATTTTTTTATAAGGCGTTCGTTTAAAATATACAGCATACATCATTATGCACAATTCATAGCTGTCAATCTAAGTGGCACCACTTTGATTGACAACTAGCCACTGACGGTCTAAAGGGCATCACCCCGGCTAATTCTAGTCACTGAGTTTGGGAAAGAGATCGTCGTGGGGTTAGCCGGCTAGCAACGATATTTAGCATTTAACCTAGCTGGTTAGCCGTAGCTAGTTTGATTATTTTGAATAAAGTGGCTTTTTTCAGCCAATAGCGTTCATTGGACCCGCCTCAGCTCCGCCCTCGCTCCACCTCTTTGTCCATATTTGGAGTAACCGGAGGTAGGCTACCAAGATGGCTACGCACTACGATTTGCTTCATTTTTGCTCTTCAGAAACCTATGGGTGACGTCACGGACACTATGTCCATATTTTATACAGTCTATGTCAGTAACTCAGGAAAGGGATGGCTGAGTTTCATGAAGCCGTGTGATGAGTGATGTGACACTCCTGTTTGAGAAACATTGATTAAAGTCACCTGTCACCTTTCTGCTATGTGTCAGCTCGCAGGAGCCGTTTCTCATTGTCGTGATATTAAAATGCAAAATGAATCANAAGATGGCTGCGCACTACGATTTGCTTCATTTTTGCTCTTCAGAAACCTATGGGTGACGTCACGGACACTACGTCCATATTTTATACAGTCTATGGTTGGAACACGCTGCCCCATCACACTGGGCTCATAGTGAATGTTCCGAGGTCGTGGTCCAACTAGATGTTAGAGCAAACTGACAGCACTGGAAAGTTTGGTTGTGTAATAGGTGCAAGATAAAAGACACCTGAAAAGAGCACGTGGTCACTGATGGAGACGGCGAATTAACACCTCAGCATCACAGGGATCACTCAGAATGACTGTTTTAGCCTCTGGTTGTTTTCACCTCTGAACAACATCTCAGCTTTGATTATAAAATGACTTGTCTTCCATGCAAAACGCACCACACCTGTGATGTTAGCACGTATCCAAATGCCAGGAAAACACACACACACACACACACACACACACACACACACAGGATGAAGCGTTGTCATTGTAAAATCTTCTCCACCTGCAGCAACAGCGTCGGGAGCGAGAGATGAGGAAGCAGCAGGAGCGAGAACAGAGGCGGAGGTACGAGGAGATGGAGCAGCTCCGGCGAGAGGAGGAGAGGAGGCACGCCGAGAGAGAACAGGTAGGACGACACCTGGCCCACAGAGGCGGGGCTTCACTCACTGATCCCACCTCCACCCCCCTCATGACGTCTCCCCTCCCAGGATGCAGTTTGCACTTTACCTCCCATCAAATGAAATGAGCTGTCTTTAACATTTAACGTCCAGATCACTGATCGATTCATCCACTCAAACAGCTTTCAATAAAACACAGGGAGAGAAAAGAAAAGCTGGAACATGACTGAAGCAGTTCATTCATGATGGAGATAGTTGGTCATTAGAGGAGTCCAGTGTCAGAGTGTGTTAGAGGAGACCGGGGGCTTCACTGGTGTCTCTCCTGCAGTGTGAAGCTCTCTGAACACTCTGCTTTCCAGACATGACTTTCCTCCTCCTGCACAGCTGATTTCATGCTGATCTTTAACATCATTCCTCCAGTAACAACCACGTCTTCCTCCTCTTCTAATTACGACCTCCTGCTGCTTCTCTCGTCTATTTCTGACTAAATCCCTGCTTTCACACCTCTTCAATAAGTCTCTCTTTCTTTCTCTGTCCTCCTCTTTCATTTTCTCCTATTTCCTGCTCTGCTGATGTCACTGGTTGCCTGGGCTCCGATTTGCTTCTCGCCTGGCTTGCCGCTCTCTGATTGGCCGCGTCTCTTGCTGACCCGGCTGCTGATTGGTTAGGAGTATATCCGTAGACAGCTGGAGGAGGAGCAGAGGCAGCTGGAGATCCTGCAGCAGCAGCTCCTGCAGGAGCAGGCTTTACTGCTGGTAACGTCTCGCACACACACACACACACACACACACACACACACACACACACACACACACATGCAGACACACACTAATACACACAGACCTGCACCAACACATGCACACACACACACACACACACACACCGACACACACCGACACACACACACACAGACACACATGCAGACACACACACACACACACACACACACACACCGACACATGCAGACACACACACACACACACACACACACACACACACACACACCGACACATGCAGACACACACACACACACACACACACACCGACACATGCAGACACACACACACACACACATGCAGACACACACATGCAGACACACACTAACACACACACACACACACACACACACACACACACCGACACATGCAGACACACACACACACACACACACACACACACACACACACACCGACACATGCAGACACACACACACACACACATGCAGACACACACATGCAGACACACACTAACACACACAGACCTGCACCAACACATGCACACACACACACACACACACACACACACACCAACACATGCACACACACACACACACACACACACACACTAACACACACACACACACACACACACACACATACACACACACACACACACACACACAACAGCCATCAGCTGCTTCGTTGTTTACACACAGGAATATGTGAGCAGAGAAGAATCACACCGTCATCAGTTTTTGTTCTCTCCAGGAAAAAGTTCCCAAACATCAGATCAATTCGTCCACACACACACACACAGCGCCGGGCGTGTCAGTCGATGGCCGTCCATTCAGCTTTATTGTTATGATGATGTTGTCGATGGCGACACAGCTCACATTCCAGCTTCGTGCGGCCGGGTTTCTGAGCGGACACACACACACACACACACACACACCTGGGCTGCTGCCTCTGAGCCGGCGAGACGGTGTGAGAAACACACAGCGACTCTTCCAGACTCCGCCTCCAGGCTGATCGGTCCAGGACCCAACCTGTGAAAACTCAGAGCACGCCAGGTCCCTCGAAAATAACAGATCAAACACTCGAGTGAGAGATGGGTTTGAACACCTGTCAGGATTTCTTATCTAATATTGGACCCACTGTCGTTTGTGCCTACGATCAAAATGATGAAGCCTCCTGTCAAAACACTGTCTGGACACTTTCTTTGTGTGTTTCCCTCAGAAATGGATTTTTTCTGTCTTGGTTTCATCAATTAATTCTGATTTAAAGGCTGGACCAGAGCACTGGGTCGTCCTGCCAACACTGAAGCCCTGCGTCAGTCTGGGGACGTTTTAGTGTCTCAGAGCAGTTTGAATCACGCTCCAATCAACAACTACAATCAAAAAGAATATTGACCTAAAGTCTGTTTTGACCTTTGTCTTTAGATTAACACTGTGATCACTTTACTGTAATGATACAGGTGGAATGAATGCACACCTGTATTAATGCTGGAATCCTAAGCTGTGGACCTGCCTGTGTTGTGTGGGGGCAGGAGTACAAGAGGAAGCAGATCGAGGAGCAGCGGCAGGCCGAGCGGCTGCAGAGGCAGCTGCAGCAGGAGCGGGCCTACCTGGTGTCTCTGCAGCAGCAGCAGCAGCAGGAGGCGCCGCCGCGCCCGCCGCAGGACAAGAAGCAGCTCTACCACTACAAAGACCAGGCGCCCGGCAGCAACGACAAGCCGGCCTGGGCCAAGGAGGTAGGCAGCCGGGCCGAGACCCCCCCCCCACACACACACACACACACGCACACACAAGAGAACAGAGCACAGAGATTTATGGAATAAAATCTCATTCTTCTTGATCCCTTGATTTGAGAATATTCCTGAAACAACAGCAGAATTCAACTATAGCTCTTATAAGATTTTATACTGATCTAAACTTGTTTAGCTGAAGGTGATTTTTTATTTATTTTATATTTCACATATAAACAGTTATTTACCAAATGATTTGCATGAAAACAAGGAATATGACACGAAGACAAAAAGTGGATGATTCAGAATCTAAAAATAAAAGAGTACAATGAGCCTATTGGTCCTTTGTCAGACAACTTAAGTCAGATTTGACTTAATGATTTTAGAAACAAGTGAAAAAGACTTTGAACAATGTGATTATATTCTCAGATTCCCAGCTGAGGAAATGGTTTTCTTGTTAAAGACGGGTTAAGAAGTTCATGCTGTGTGTTGTGCTGAACCACTGTGGTTGGTTGTTTCCATGTTCTTTAACCATACCAACACACACACACACACACACACACACACACACACACACACAGAGGCTCTGATAACATCTGCAGACAAAAGGCAGATTTGCATGTGAGGACATGACTGCGCTGGTGGAGCAGCTCAGAACAATACACTGGTACACAAACAGCTGTTCAGCCACAGTGACGAAGCGGAGTCGCTGTGAAGTGGTAGTTTTCATTCACAGGAACTCAGACACACCCTGGTGAGTTGGAGCAGAGTCGACGTGGTCCTCCCTCCAGGTGTCAGCTGAGCGTCACCTGCGGAGGAGTCTCGTCCGTCATGATGCTTGACATTGACTGTTTTCTGATTTACAGGCTGTGAAGTTTCTCCTGTGTGAAGCTTTTGTTCAATGTATTGTTTCATTCCAAAATCATATTTATCTTTTTCATTTTTCAGAGTGTGGCTTTTCTCAGAATTTAAGTTTTCAGGAATAGTATCCATCTCTCTTAATGAACTGATGCTTTATGTTTCAATACAGAATTAAATGAAACAGTAAAAGAAGAAGTAAAATTAGCTTTCATTCTCTTTTCTCGTTCTCGAGACTCGATGAAGCATTTTGGACTGAAACTCTCCTGAGTCTTATTTGCTGTTCAGTGCACACAGATGGAGGCTTTACATGTCGATCCCAAATCCTCTGGCAGCCAGATGAAGGAAATATCAAAGGGAAAAAAGGTTAAATGTAGAATGAGATATTTTTCCATATTTCCATTAGTGTGAGGTCACAGTGTGGGCGTGGCCTGAGTGTCATGATGCAAAAACAGAAGTGATTACATTCAGCTGCAGCAGCCGAACAGATGACGATGTCAGCCAGGCAAAACCAGACTGAAGTCAGTTATCCTCTGTTGAAATGAGTGAAGCTCTGATTTGGCTGCCAGAGGCTGTGTGACGTCCCCTGAAGGGCCTCCTCCTCCCGCCCCGCCTGCTGTGTGCGTGCTCATTTGTCTGCTCTCTTGTAAACACTGACCTTGCTCTCCAGGTGATGCGTCGAGCTCAGAGCAACTCGCCTCGTGTCCCCCCCAAGAAATATCATTCCTTCAAGGAGACGCGAGACATCAACCTCGACAACCTGCTCTTACTCCCCGGTTACAAACCTCGCCGGCCCCGCCCCCCTTCCTACCCCGCGCACGTCAGCCCCTCCAGGGATCACCTGCACGTGCCTCGAATCCGCATCACCTGTGTCCCCCCCTCCGCCCACAGCTCCTCTCAGCCGGTGGTGCGCCGGCGGAGCCCCGGCAGGAGCCCCGACTCCAGGGGCCGGAGCCCCGGCCGCCGGGTCAGT
>JBBMOC010001182.1:0-13826 GCA_037975185.1 Centropyge bicolor | reverse complement strand
AACACATACACAGCATCCAGAGTGGAGGGGAGGAGAGAGGAAGAGAGAGCAGGACGAGAGAGGAGGGAGGAGATGGAGAAAAGCACATTTTAAAGGATGAAAGGAGCAAAATGAGAAGAGTGTTTTCTTTAGGGCAACTGTGACAATTACAAAGCACAATGGTGATGTTTTACAACAGCTGGGGCTGTGTCTTATGTAAAGAGAGGAGGGGGAGTTGGAGGAAGAGGAAGGAGGAGAAAATGGAGAACAATCACAGACAGAAGGCTTTTAATCTAATATACCTTTATTTACCTCAATAGCAGGGATAAAGTCCTATATATAGGCTCAGATTAGAGAGCCTTACTCCTGTTCCCCTGTTCACTGGATAATGCAAACACTTGTGTTGTTATGTATGTTATGTTTACCTGTTGTCCTGATGAATTCAGTACACTTGCACAGCACTTGTTCCATCAGTACAACAACATAGTCATGTCTTACTCTCCACTGAGTTTCACTACAGAAAATGAAAATAAGTACTATTTTCATTGAGGAATTATTTCCATTTCAACAGTCTGGGCCTTCCTCTTCCTGGTTGGTTTTTAATGTGAAAAATCTGCGGGACATTTTGAGTTTCATTAGCAGCTCAAGACTGATTCAACAAACAGCCAAGTAGACGTGATTGAATGGAGAATATGTGACTCTGCTGTTGTACACTGTTGTTGTGTTTAGCATGTTAGCTGTTGTATTACAGTTAATTTACCCAGTCTTCATTAGTAGTTTGTTTGTGGATTTACAGTATTTTGAATTGTTAGTTACTTTCCGACTTTTATTGAAAATTCCCTGTATTATATTATTTTTAACTTAAACTAAATTGTATCACTTTTGGTGATAATGTACAATGGAATCGTGCCTTTACATTTACACCTGGTATTATCTTGTGCCCTCTGTACCCTCACTGAGATCGAACCTCTGTCCTCCAAAGCAGAACTTGTGCATGAGTCCTTTGTGACGGCCTCAAATCAGCCCCAGACTCCTATCTTTGACAATTTCTTAATTATTTGTGCCCACATGTAAATTCTGCAAATCTAATACGTTAATTTATTACGTTATTCCTTTCTTTGTCGAAGAAATGTTGTCGGTTTGTCAGGGCGAGTTGCAGTATTAGCGTGGACGCTGCTTGTTAACAGCAGATCAGCTGCACACATGGATGCAGTGCTCAGTTATTTCTCAGTGTGTATCATTCATTTTACACTTGTCTTGTTATGATTTTTCACACAGTTCTGTTGAATAACACATCTGTTGGTGCCTCCATGGTAAAGAATAGATGTAAAGTCAGTAATTAGAGCCTTCTCACTCTCTTGCTCTGAATTTGAACAACTTTATTTTCTGTTAGCTGAAAACAAGTATGTGTCTTCTGTAGCCTATACATGTCTGTACATTGTCCGCATGGGGTTTATACCTACCTAAGATCTAAACACAATGTGAGGCAGCTGACCTCCAGATGTGGTCAGGAAGATCCGATCACAGTCCCATCCCTAAGTATTTCCACCTTGCATTAACATGCACCTTATCCAGATTGCATTTTTATACCGTTTATATACCGATGGGGTCAAAGGGTAAAGACACTGGATCAGTCACTGTCAGTATCTGCCTAATAAGATCAGTATCAGAGATGATATTAATGAAGTCCTGTGACATTAAGACAACATCACACTAGCTCCTCCCTGGCTCCTGACAGACAGTGCCAGTGGAATGGCTCGTGACATGAGAGGCATCTCACTGCATGGAAATGCTCATCGATCGTCACATAATCCCATCTCATGCAGGAAATTGCTTCTCTGTCACCAAATGGCAGGAGATGTATTTTTGTCCAAAGTCTTGTAAATGAATGTGGAATTGTAATTTCATTCTATTTTCTCTAAAGTCACTGTCTTCCATGGCAGGAGATGCTTCGTGCCCCATGGTGCTTCTGGGGCACTGGAAAAGCTAAATGGTGACACAGAATACAGTTCACTTTGTCACATTATTGGAGAGATAAAGCATCACGTCAGTCCACAGACACACATGAATGCATCATACAGACTGATGAGCAGATTCATTATCAGACTGACTTTGCAGGAATGTAATCCCATTCACGTTCCCATGTTGCCTCCGCTCCAGACCAGCTCACATCGTCCCCAGGGAAGCATCGAAATGCAGTCGTGAATCATTTGGTTCACACAAGCAGATTCTGCCTTTGTTGCCAAGCAACACAAAGGAAGTGTCAGAGGTTGTGTTGTTTTTTTTACTCCGCTGTGAGGAAGTGTGTAGCTACAGTGAACTTACCGGCTGCCATCATCAGCGACCAGCACACACTGTGACACTGTGGAAAACATGGCACACTGCAGAGTCATGGTTAAAGTCTTCTTCTACATCGTCTCAGATTTGTGTGATGTGTGTGTGTGAAGCACAAAACTGAACTAATGACGGTCTTAATACTAGACTTTAACACGGGGAATGCCTTGTTATTGGTCATCTCAGTTGTTACTGTGATTTCATAGTATCAACAATATCAGTTGTCGGCAGGTTCCAGGACATATGAACACAAAATAAATGTTGACAGTTTCCATTAAATTTAGGGCATTTTATTTAAACCTTTGGTGTGGTGACCAGTCATCAGTCAAAATAATCCATTTTCTATGTTTTTTGTGCGTTATTTGTACTCAAAAATAAGTTGCATGTTATCAGTGATGCCAACAGGCCAAATGTAGCGAATAAAAGTTCAAAATTTGTTGTGGTCACAAGAACTTAAGTTGGAAAAAAAGATCTAACACAACATTAGATGATAGTATATGTTTTATTATAACTCTATAATCAACGATAATGGAGTGGTCATTTTGAATTACAGCATTGAATTAATTAGCATGAAACAATTGAACAAGAGGCTTTAAATGATCCTCGAATCAGTTGACACACAGTAAACCCAATTTAACTACCTAATTCAACTGTGTGCATGAGGCGTTGGAAAGTAGCTGGAGTGTTCCTGAGACCAGATGGCAGGACTGTGGACTGTAGAATCCAACCTGGCTTCTTGACTCATAATCTGCAGCAGACATTTCTTAGATGTCAAAATACTGATGTACCAATGTTTGAACGATTGGTGGAAAGTGTAGGTGTCAATTTAAGTTCAATTCAAGTATCTACACCGGCCTGCAGAAGACAAAAAGATGACACAGGCTCAAATAAGTGACATGTCGATGAAATTGAGGTAATTTGTTGGCTGAGGAATTTCTTTATCCTTCCATGGTGCTTTAGGTGGTCAGTGAATGACATTATGTGATACTGCTGTCATCAGGATACCTGCAAAATAAATGGCCACCAGGTCCTCAGGTCTGCATCATTCAGCAGTGGAACACTCCACAGACTGTATAAAATCTGGACGTAGTGTCCGTGACGTCACCCATAGGTTTCTGAAGAGCAAAAATGAAGCAAATCGTAGTGCGCAGCCATCTTGGTAGCCTACCTCCGGTTACTCCAAATATGGACAAAGAGGTGGAGCGAGGGCGGAGCTGAGGCGGGTCCTATGGGCCGGCTGAATGAACGCTATTGGCTGAAAAAAGCCGCTTTATTCCAAATAATCATACTAGCTACGGCTAACCAGCTGGGTTAAATGCTAAATATCGTTGCTAGCCGGCTAACCCCACGACGATCTCTTTCCCAAACTCAGTGACTAGAATTAGCCGGGGTGACGCCCTTTAGACCGTCAGTGGCTAGTTGTCAATCAAAGTGGCGCCACTTAGATTGACAGCTATGAATTGTGCANTAAAATCGGACATTTTAACATGGGGCTCAAATGTAATTGACTCCCTTCTGCAGCCTGCTCTAGTGGTTATTGGAGGAACTGCAGCTTTTTTGCACTTCCGCATTGGCTTCATTTTTCAGCACTGGAGGTTGCCGCTTGGTTTCTCCAAAATCAGCTTGTCATCCACAGTGTGCTGCAGCTTCCAGAGGAGCTGCAGAGGAAGGCAGCTGTTGCATAGTGGATGAATATCAAGCAGTTAACTAAACATGGGCATATTAAGTCGGGACGTGTGGGACGTGTCTGAAGCTCACCATGACCACGGGCTCTGCTGGGAACACTGAACAGAGAGGTGAAAGAGCTGTCTCTCCAGCTGTCTGGCTGCATTTAACCAGGAAGTGGATGACTGCTATTGGTCTCTACTGCTTGTTGCTCTCTCTCTCTCTGTCACACTCATACACACACTTGACATTGAAAGCAGCAGCAGAGCATTGCCAAACTAGGTCAGTTTGTAGCCAGTTCCAGGAGGATGCTCAGGGATGCTCAAACTCAGCAACTGATGACATTTAGAAAAATACACCCATGATGCCTCAGCTGCAGGCATCACGGAGGCTGCTCGTTGTATGCTGGTAAATGTGCCAGCATGGTGACAGACTGCAGGACAGGGAGTTTCTGTGTGTTTCTAAATAGGATTGAGGACGCCCATGCCCATGTACTCAAAACAGATACCTCGTAATGTTTTTCAAAACCATTTTGGGAGGTACACCCAAAACTGTGCATTTCTGTATTAATTTTGGTTTGATTACTGAAAGATATATAAACTTGAAAGCATCATCGTACAAACCTTTTTTTTTTTTTACGGTAAACCCAAGCATCAGGCACATGCTCCTACACAAGACCTGTTGTATCTCGGCTGCCTCAAAACAAAACTTTTGTCCAAATTCAGATCGAACTGGAAGACAAATAGAGCTAGGGACGGGTACCTTTCACATTTGAGCCGATACAGTACCAATGCCCGGTACCTGGGAATCGGTATCAGTACTCAACGGTACCAATTTTCGGTACTTGTCGCTAACAGATGCAGGTATGCTAACGGTGCCGAATGCAGGAGTTGTAGCCGTAGATCCGAGGTTGTCGAAAATCGTGCACCCTTCAGCCTTGAGAAAAATCTTGTGCTTAACCAGGTGCTTCCTCAGATTAGAAATAGCGTAATCTGCATGGCATTTTGAAAAGTGGAGCCATAGTTTTGATACTTTCTATCAGCCAGGATTGCTTTGTTGACTAAACCTGCGGTTACTGACGTCATTACACTCTTGTTCGTGCAATGCTGTGTTCATGTCCGGCATGGAAAATCGCCTACTCTTCCACTCCGTCACAGTCACAAGGATACGTTTAGGTACCAAAACATAGTACCGTTTGATTTTACGTGAATCGATATTCGGTAGTACCAATGGAATTCGGGTGGTACCTATAAAAGTACGGAATTCGGTACCCGTCCCTAAACAGAGCACTACCTGTTTCCACTACTGCTAAACTTGGCCTGAAGCTTTGAGATTAGTCAGTGGTAAAAATGGCTAAAATCTACCTCTTAGAGCTAAGTCCTACGTAATGCGAAGTTTTTAATTTATTTTATTTCTTTGTTTTTTTTTTGTATTTTCAATTTTCATGTGGAAGGCATGGAATGGCAAATTTTAAGTGGGTTGAGAGGTATTTGTTTAGTGCCATAATTTTGGAATGAAAAAGTTAAAGAACTGTAATTGAAGAATAACATTATCCTGGATCCTAGCTTAGCATAAATGCAGGAAACCGGGAAACAGCTCACCTTTTTTATAAAGTACAAAAATACACCTACCAACATGTCTCCAATTACAATGTGATGTAGGCACCAGGTTTGACAATTGATGGCAAGGTCTGACACCATTATTTATTAGATATCAAATGTCAGCTGTCAAGACTATTTCTAAGACTATTCAAACTGTTCACAGACCCTTTTCCTACAATTCTATAATTTCATTTTTCATTTCAGGTGCTTTTAAGATAAGATAAGATAAGATAAGATAATTCTTTACTGATCCCCCATAGGGGAAATTCAGGTGTTGCAGCAGCACAAGCGTACAATCAGGTAGAAGTATAAATTATACAAAATAAAAAACTATAAGAAACTATATAAAAAAAGTACAAGTGGAACCTAAAGTGGCTTAGTGAAGATAAAGTGATGCACAGTCACATACCAATGGAACAGCCATCGGGGGCAGTTTGATTGATTGATTGATCATTGGTTTCCCTCGTGGTCATTGCCTCTCCCTGTCTCTGCACACGTTTACATTTATTGTGAAATGGGCAGCTAATATCCAGCCAGCATTATTGGAAAGTTCCAAATGCAAACATTAACAGGCGGATGCTGAACAACTTTATAAAATGGCCGATAGAGCTCCCGCCTGATAATGGGGGGGGGTCTGATAAAAAGCTGGATGTCCATGTCAGTGGGTGTGTGGGAATGATGCAGCGCTTTGATTTCATTAGCCTGCAGCACAGAGGTCAGGCTGTCTGTTAAGGGGAGGGCGAGTGGGGGGAGAGAGGGGGCGGCATGTGCCAGGCGACACTTGATAGGCAAGGTGAGGTTGTGCAGTATGATGCTCAGCAATCAACAAAGTTCAATTTGACTCTCGTACAATCAAAAATGCTAATATATCTTAATATTTAAAAAGACACGTAAGCTGCATTTATGTCCATTTATCCCCACTACAGCCCTCACCGATGCACAGTTGACATGTAAAACCACACGTGACTTCTGAATGTGTGGAGATTGTGATTGGATAGAGAGGGAGGAGAAGAAGAAGAGACGTGGTATCTGTATCTGTAGAGAGAGAGAGAGAGAGAGAGAGAGAGAGAGAGAGAGAGAGAGAGAGGGCACTGTGCTCCGCTGCCACAAGCGCTCACACTTCAGGCTGCTGTTGTCATGGTTACCCATCTCCACACATACTATATCTGTACACACACGTACAGCACCATACCACAAGCACACACACACACACACACACACACACACACACACACACACACACACACACACAGCTTGCATTCCAAACAGAGAGAAGGCAGTACAGACAAACTGAGATAGAGAGATAAATAAAGAAAAAAAAAGGCATGGCATATGCTCCAGTGATGGAGGGAGTGGGAAGAAAAGAAAAACTGCCAGGGCAAATTCAGCTGCTCATCCATCTCCTCATTCATCCATCAAGCCGTCCTCCCATCAGCCCCATCAAATCTGAGACAATCCAAAAACATCAAACAAGGACACACATGCCATCTACTGAAGAAAGCACCGCAACCAGCTCTGGTTTATTTAAACAAGTGATGGAGAAGCTCGAGATGTGACAGCAGAGATGCAGCGTGACATTCAGGACTCAGACCAACAGACAGAGATGGATTATGCCACAGGGAGGGGGGGCTGGGGTGGTGCTGGGGCAGCTATAGTTCATGACTAATGCAATAAATAAAGTGGGAAGAATATCCCTTTGGTTCCAGAGCGAGGCAGCGAGCTTCAAACACACACACACACACACACACAGAGCAGCAGCACACGGCCACACACTGTTACACCAATGTGACTGGAATCTAAAAAACTGAAGAAAAGCAGCAGCTCGACTGCAGACGAAGCCAAGCATGCACCTGGGTACAAGCCCCCCCCCCCCATCAAAGTCAAAAAACCAGTCAAGACAACCGGCCACTGTCACAAAGCAAATCTGTAAACAGGCAGATACATTAAAAGTCTTACCTGGTGTGATGCAGTCATACAGATGGACATAGGGAGAAAAGACAGAGAGAGAATCTGTTAGCTGTCATGTTTACACACTGAACAGAACAACTGTACAACTGGAAACAGGTCAGAATGACAAGGTAGACATTATTTACTGTCCTTTTCGAGCGACCACAGAGTGTTCGACACTGACAAACCACCTCAACTCTACCATTACAAACACATGAGCTGCTGAAACCCACACCGCTCTGCACACACTCCTCCAACAGAGCCACACTCCAAATGCTCAGTCAGGTCAAAATAAGGAGTAAAACGGACGCAGCAGAGGGATCTATTTAATTTCATGAATTCTTCTTCCTCGTCAATATCAAACTCAAACTTTATTTATTTATATAGCACTTTTCATACAAGTGTAACACAAAGTGCTTTATAAATCAGACAAGATGAAATAAAGCAAAATAAACCAAACACACACACACACACACGCAAACACACACACACACACAGATAAAATGTTGATAAGGCTCGACACCGAGGGTGAGGACAACGTGAGGGGGCCACAGCTCTCATCCACAGGGAGCACCGCCCCAGGGACCCCCACTTGGGCCGGGGTGCACACTGAGGGGTCCCCAGGACAGCGCCCCCCCATTGAGAACAGGCATAACTACCGCTGCGGAGGGCCCCCCATGAGGAAACACTGGAGCTAAAAACTACGATATGTATCAGTCTAAAAATTGTAAAAAGAGAAAAGAGAAGATTTAAGAAAATTTAAAGATAATATAAATAAATAAAAATCATTAAAAACATTGAGGATTAATAATTAATAGGGACCTACATTACCTACAAGTCAACTCAACAGACTCGACTGTTCAGACTGTGGTGTGTTACACTTGCAGTGGATGATGATCACATGATGTAAGAGCTTCAATTAAGTGCTAGAACATGTAGATATATGTAGATTAACTCCACCTGAAGAGAAATGAAGAATCCATATTCCTCATATATGTTTACAATCTGTGAATGATTTTGTCATCCTGATTGTCCATAATGTCATTTCACTATGTCGATTTGTCCTTTACACATGACACTGATTTATGGCAGGGCTGCTGTGCTGGATTACAAGACCTTACACAGCTGTTTCTTTTATTGTGTCTTTAACAAGGATGAATCACAAACTCAGCTCAACACTACCCCCCCACACACAGACATGGAACTGCAGCCTGACAGCTCAGTTACTGTCCCATGCCTTTCTGTTTCTCAGTTATTTACAACACTCAAATATCTGTAAATCATTCAACTCACAGAACAAAAGGAAAAACGAAACTTCAACATGTAAACACTGAGCGTGCTTTTCTGAACCCAACAATGTTCTGGCTGTACCTCGAACATTCAGTGAGAGTAAGCCACAGAGTTACTGAAGCCAGCGAATCAGACGGTGTCCTGGGTAAACAGTCAGAGTCAAGCAGCAAAATGTCACCTCTGAGGCAACAAAAAAGGCTGCTCATGGCTACCTGACAGGTGGAGATCGTTCATGAACTCTACTTGGGACAGACACTACGACAAACACTGACCTTCACTTCAGATATTCAGGGTTACATATTTTCATAAAAGTAAGTTTAGGAGTCAAGCTGTTCTATTTTGTGACGCGTGATGTTTTGGAACTAACCACCAAAGGTCAAGGTTAGCGCCAGGGCCAGAATGAAAAGTTTGTTATGTTATATAAAATTTGTATGTATTTTTCAAGAGAATTATTATTCTTGTTGAAAAAGATGGCCGGCCACTATTACATTAGGACTGGACAAAAACAATTTGTTTCCAAATCTAGTAATTGAACTGATGCTGATGCTGGAAATTTGTGCATAGTAATAGTGTCTCAGTCACATGATGGTGGA
Organism: Centropyge bicolor; assembly: GCA_037975185.1. Lineage (NCBI taxonomy): Eukaryota > Metazoa > Chordata > Actinopteri > Pomacanthidae > Centropyge > Centropyge bicolor. Next base: position 4,417 of record JBBMOC010001182.1, on the reverse strand, counting down.
GATAAGGAGAGACTGAGGAGGAAGAGAGGGGGGTGAGGAATGATGAGGAGCATTTGCCTCAATGGGATATGTGTCTTTTTAATAATGTAACTGTTTCTCAATGTCACGGTCAGAATAGAAAGATGATCTTCTTGTTTTGCCTTGTGTCCAGAGCATGATAAAAAACAACGATACAGGAAATTATATTCTCTAATATTATCTCTCCAAGCAAACTTCATAGTCAAGAAATGTCAATGAAATGGCTGAAATGTACTTATTTTTCAGATTGTACAGACTCAATGAAACACTATGGAGTTCACAGTTTTTCTGAGTAATATTAAACGTGACATAAACATTAATGATGAGCCCAATAACCAATACAGATAATTCCCAGCTTTGCTCTGGAGAGAGACACAGTGTCTAATTCTGACATCCTGACGTCAACAAGGCAGAGCAGACCAGTCGATCAGATACACCTCTGTCTGTCACAAGTTAGACATCAAGGCTAATTCTAACATATCACATTTTTTGACACAAGTAAGAAATCCAGAAATGTCCAGGTTAACCTTCACACCCAAGGCAAGGAGTATGTAGAGCAGCTAATGGATCTCCGATAAATGTTTAGTGATTTCTGAGTTGAAGCCAAACACGTTCAGCTGGAACATTACCACCTTTAAGTCCAGTATTGAAAGCTCAGTGTCAGTACATTGTGTTTAAAGTGTTTCTGGATGTCTCACACTGGTAGTCCAAGGCATGTCCTTGTTCAGTGTGTGTCAGTGTGTAATATACAAGTGTGAGGTTGTCAGTGGACCATATCGTCCCTGCTGTGTTACATTGTGTTAATATGCCCTGAGAAACTGCCAGGTCTGTAGTTATTGTCCTTGGCAGCTCAAGCCCTTCTGATGCTGAACCTCAGCCTCCTCAGCAGCACCTCACACTGAGGAGCAATGGAGCTTTGTCCCCCTCTTGTGGTCACAATACAACATGCCCACCACCCACTTAGACAGAATATAGTGTAAACAAGCTTCAGTCCACAAATTCCCAAATACTACAATGCAATAGAGACACAGCCATCCTGTCAGCACTGTAGGGGAAGAGAGCAAAACCATGCTAACAGTTAGCATCTTCACGCTAACATTTTGATCATAAATCCCCTTTTAACCAAAGCAGACTTTGAAATCCCTACATGGTTCTCTTATGCTCTCTGGATTCCATGTTGGATTCAGGTGTTCATTCACCAAACTCTATCATCATTTAAATACAGTTTCAGAACCACTTCAAAAACAGCTCGAGGTGAAATGCTTTAGAAAAACAGGAGGCTTTAAAATCAGCAACTGACGACATGAGGGAACAAGACTCGGGGTGAAGAGTAACAGAGCAGAAAAGAGCGTGTTCGAGGCAGCAAACGAGCGATGAATAAAAACAGGCTTGAGGACGAGTGTGTGATGTGTTGCTGCAGGGAGAAGGAGAGCCACATGGCCCAGCAGCCAGTCCTCCATCACTGACTGAGCAAGATCCCATGATGATGTCATCAGAGTTATCTCAGCTTTGTCTTACAGACTACACATTCATAATTCATATTTACAAAGCTTGGGCATGGTAGTGTGTTGCATTGTGGGAAATGTAGGAAACATTGACTCACGTTGGGGCCAAACATCAGGATGTCTCCGTCTCTGCTGTTTCCATTTTCAATCTTTTTAAAATGGAGGATTTCTAATGGCTGAGTCAAACTAAACCAATCAACAAACCATGCACGCAGAAACACAATCATTTTCCAAAAAAATAAGGAAGCACATAAACCACACCTTAGTCCTAACATAATGCCTATACAAAAAGGGCACCCTGATGCTATAGCAGACAAGGTGGTTGATGACATCACTAAAGCACTCTGAATGTCTGACAGAGAAGTGGGAAATGAAGTTGATATTATGTAACTTACTTATTCATGCAATTTTCAGAGCCAGGCAATTCTAATGGACGATTCTAATCTACCAGTCTGATCTGAAGAAGAAGCTCAGGGACAGACAATGATTAATGACTGCAATATTAACTTAGAATAACTGTGAGACCATGCAGGTTCAGAATAATAAGAGTCATGTAGAGCAGACTCACGGCCCACAGTGATGATAATTCAGCATATGGACAATGACCTTTTGAATTGTCTCCTGAAGGCTCTCACTCCCTCAGAGCAGCTGTCAGACAAGTGTCCAGCTCAGCGACAGCACAGGAGCAGAGAGAGGGTTGAGCTCATCCAGAGAAGCCCTGCCCCACTGGCCCCCTCCCACCTCACATCACCATTGATGTTCCCCACCCACTCCAAATGCTGTCATATTCCTGACCTTTACTGCAGGGTAGAGGTGGGCGGATCCATCCAAATATCGACAGTATCGATACCAAGTTGGTATCGCTATCGGATCGATACTAGCGTGATGAGATCGATACTTTAATGTCAGTTTGGCTCTTGTATGTGCTTGTGTGGTCTCGTCAAAGAGACGACAGCCAGGTTGCTGGACTTGCCACTTTTTCTGTCTCTCTCTCTCTCTCTCTCTCTCTCACACACACACACACACACACACTGAAGCAGATTTTTTTAATAACATTTGTTGTGGTTTGATAGTTTTGTACACTTTTTTAATTGAGAAAAATCCAGAAAAGAAGTGCACTGAAGGGGGGAAATTTAATTTTATATTTGTATTGTAGTTTCTCAGCACTCTAACTCTAAAAAGATTTTGTTTTAATTTGCTCTCATATAATAATTTTTTTCGCTTTGTTTAAGAAAAAAATGCACACATAATGTTTGGGGGAAATTTTTTACTGACTGCTCTATTGCTTCTGTTTTTGATAACAAAGTATTTTGCAGTCGCCTTTAAACTTTGTCCAAATTCTGTCCATGGTTTTAATAAAAAAAATCCCAAGGAAAAACCACAAAAACACCTAAGGGTCAGCAGTGTGATGGTACATCAACCTTAAATATTAAAAGTATCGGTATTGGTATCGGTATTGGCGATACTGGCCCTGTATTTACTTGGTATCGGATCGATACCAAATCTTGCAGTATCACACACCTCTGCTGCAGGGCCGCCATCTTGTGTCAAGAGCCGGAGTGGAAGTTTGCTTTTGCTGATGACAGCAGAGGTATGAAATTTAGGTGGAGGTGAGCCCGAGCCAGCCGTGATCAAATGATGTTGCTATGTCACTGTGAGGTTGACACGACTCCAGGGAGTTATTGATCTGTTTTCACATTTGTCTTTGGAAACAGATACAGACAGATACAGTGCTTTAGGGGCGCTGGTAGCTCGACAGTACCACAGTGACTTGTTGCACTGGTTTGGCTTTTTGCATGTAAAAATTGGAAACTGTAAAGGTGTGATTTTGGAGAGCTCTGTGTGCGTGTGTGTGTGTGTGTGTGTGTGTGTGTGTGTGTGTGTGTGTGTGTGTGTGTGTGTGTGTGCGTGTGTGTGTGTCTGTGTGTGCGTGTCTGTCTGTGTGTGTGTGTGCGTGTGTCTGTGTGCGTGTGTCTGTGTGTGTGTGTCTGTCTGTGTGTGTGCGTGTGTCTGTGTCTGTCTGTGTGTGTGTGTGTGCGTGTGTCTGTGTGCGTGTGTCTGTGTGCGTGTGTCTGTGTGTGTGTGTGTGTGTGTGTGTGTCTGTGTGTGTGTGTGTGTGTGTGTGTGTCTTCATGACCTGAACATTGCACTCTGTAATGCTGAGATGTAGAATAAATCCATCCTATGTAATCTATATAAGATTTATGTTTTTGTGGCTTCCTCTCATTTGGTGTGAGATTCATGTGGGGATTGTCAGACAGAGCCTGAAAGCAAAAAACCCCTCAGAGTTGGCAGCTCTCTTTACTAAAGCCGTGCACTGATCCTTCCCTCTCACCACCTTCAGGTTTTCCAAAGGATGGCAGCTCTCCTCTCTTCTCCTCCAGGCCTTCTGAGCCAGGTGAGAGTCTGAGCAGAGGAAACCGTGGCAGCTCTTCCTCCTGCAGCTGAGTGAAAGGCTGCAGACAACAAGGATGGGAAATCTGAAGAAATGACAGGGCTACAGAGAGGAACATCTGAAATAAGCTCCTGTCATAGGAGGAGGCTGAAAAACAAAGTAAGCACAAAGACAGATCAAAGAGCAAACAGACGGATGGAAGAGAGGAGAAGCATTAAGAAAAACAAGAGTGAAGAGAGCACATAGAGTCCTGAAGACAGGCAGAGGTGCAGAGAGGGATCAGCATGACAGGGGGGGGGGGGGCTCCCTCCTCCTCCTCTGACTGTGTGATGTGCTGCAGCCGAGCGTGCAGCCTTCATTATGGGCCCGTAATTAAAAGAAGACAAGAGTAGAAAAGTGCCTAATAGCCCTGGCTGGGTCCCGGGAGAGCGCCCGTATCAAAGCCCACCCAGACACGCTGCACGCACCCACCCAGCGCCAACAGGAGCCACGGCAGCCC
>JBBMOC010001180.1:0-13828 GCA_037975185.1 Centropyge bicolor | reverse complement strand
CTGACCCTCCTCACCATCAGCGCTGATGACCTGACCTCTTTTCTTTCTTCCACGTCTGTGGCGAAACACCAGAGTTGACAGAAACGTTGCATTTAGAAACTTTGGAACGATGCAAGCGAAGACGCAGATTCGCACAAATTAAGGCAAGGACACATCTGTGAGAGAAGAAATGTTTGCAAATTGAGTGAGTTTTCTCTGCGCTCTGAGAACAGTCAGGTTCTGAGCTGCATATGAACTGCATCAGTGGTCAGTTCATACGTTAATAGCCACAGTTCAACCAGGAGAGACGAGTCTGTGAAGGAAGATAATTTATTACAACAAAAGACATTGATGGTGATATTGATAACAGAACTTGACAGAGAGTCTTTGGCGTTTTAGACTCTGGGGGGAGACGACTTGATTGAAGATTCTCTATCCGAGCCGACGCAGGATAAATCCCCCCCAGAGTCCTGGCACTGTGCTGGTGGTGGTGGTAATTGGAGGCTGAGAAGCTGGATGGGTGATTCGATTTCGATTCACTTCCATCTTATTTGAATAGAACCAAATCACAACAAAAGTCATCTCAAGGCACTTTACATACAGACCATACTCTTTAAGAGTTACTGACAGAGACCCAACATTTCCCATCATGAGCAAGCACTTGGCGACGGTGGCGAGGAAAAACTTCCTTTTAACAGGCAGAAACAGAGACAGATCATATTTCAAAAGAAGAGCACGAAGATGATAGGTTAACAATGAGGGTGTGGCACCGTGCTATTGGGTGGAAGCGAACAGCTGGATTGACAGCTGATTACAGGTGACCGCCCCCAGCACTAACAGCAGGAAATGAGCCTGAGCATGTGCAGTAGGAAGATGAGGAACAGCTTGTGAATGGAAGCGTTAATGTCTTCCTGGCTGAACTTGCGCTACAGCTTCATTTAATGTCTCTGCTCGTTGTTAGTGGCAGTTCACAAACAGATGGATATAAATCAGAGTATGACTTTAAGCATTCCGCAAACGTCCCAGTCTTTTCTTGTCCATGGTCCAATTTATTTAAAATGTGTAATCACATATTTATAACAATTAATGAAGTTGATGAGGTCAAACATATATTTTCTTTGTACTGTTTTCTGTTGAGTTTATGACAAAATGGATGAGCAGAAACTGCATTCTGTCGAGTTGTACACAGCTTCCCGACACTTTTGGAATCAGGGTTGTAGAAGTAGAATAAGGCCAGACTGTTCAGCTCCTGTGTACCTGTGCTGTTGAAACTGACCCATTAAGAAAGTGTGGACAGGAAGTGGACACTTCATGCTGTGCACCATCAGGACATGGCCTCATTTCCTCAACAGCTCCTCAGTCGCTTTAGCTGAAGTTTTACCCTTTAGCAAGGCATGTAAGCCCCGGTGGAGCTGCTCAGGTTAAATGAATGGGTTACCTAATGGGGACAATTTGGACACCATACTGAACAGTCATATACATAATGAATTTGAAACCAAGCCTGGGGAGCGAAAAAAACAAAGAGCCTTGTAAGCTGCTTTTTGTGGGTCAAGACGAAGCATAGTTTGTCCCACAGAGGTCCTACTGAGTGTCGCAGCTGAAGAGATGTACACACACAGTGGACACATACACACAATACACACATGTAATTTTTGGCAAATGTAGAATTTAAGGGAGAACATCATAAAGAAATTCATGTGATGTGTGCTTCATCCTCACACCCCCGTACTGCTTTGGATTCTCTAAATCCTCTTCTCATGTTCTGTATCAAAACACTGAGGCTGAGACGACAAAAGCATCTGTAACTGTGTCCCTGTTGATATGAGGCAGTGTTACCTATGTTCTGTCCCCTGTGTCGTGCATTTAAAAGCCTAAACGCCACAGTGTTCCAGCGAGAACTCCACTGCTTTATCTAGGGAACAATTTGACCAGAGGGATGGAGGAGGAAGGCACTGCCAATGTGAACACAGAATAAATCAATCCCTCTGGTTACATGTCAGTTTTAGGTGAGAAGAGAGAGGAAACAGATCAGTGCCCTGTTTTATTAGAACCAGTTGAACTGAGGAGTGAAGTTCACTTGCAAGACAAGCTGGAGCATGATCAAACAGTTAAAGCATATTGCTCGATTGGCCACTGGGGAGCATTCACATTTTTGAACCTTTATCACGTTGGAATGACCAGCATGTTTCAAATGTACACATCCAGAACAAAACGATTTGCTTTCATTTTGAGTTGTGTTCCAAGCTACCTGATGAGTGTAGCACACAAACTATCCACCAGTCAAATGTGTATAAACGATGCCAGGGAGAAATTTGCTACATTTTGTCTGAACTCACCTGAAGAGCTTCTTACACAAGCTCCAAGTTTTTTTTTTGTCTAGTTTCAAGACCAGCTTCTTTCACTTGATAAAAACTTGCAAGGATCAGTTCTCGATGCCCAGTTAAGAGATGTAACATTGTAGCGTAGGGGCGGGTTAGGTTCACACACAATAGTGAGGAAGATGATTCATTAAAAAAAAAATCAAAACTATAATCCTGTCAAATTTGTTTAAAATTTTCAAGGGTGTATGAAACCAAAACAATAGGCCGGCGAGCCCAAACTCCTACCTACAAAATAACAATTTTAGAAAAATCTACATGTCAGACTTAATCAACTCAAAAGATATTTAATTCATAAATTATATCAATGTTACTCAAAAAGAAGCAACACGTTCAAGCTACATAAACAAAATACAAAGATTATGTTAAACAATCATCATTCAACAACAAATCATAATAATACAACAATACAACAATAATACTTCATTAATCAAAACCCAAAAAAAGAATGAAGTGGTGGAGGGATGAATGTGTGTGTGTGTGTGTGTGTGTGTGTGTTAGTCCAGTTCAGCTCCATGTTTGTAAATGAGTGTGAGTGTGTGTAGGTGTGTGTGTATGGGGGAAGTAGGGCGGGGGGGCCGTTCAGGGTTTTGAGGGATACAGGTGAAGCTGGGAGAGTGATGCACAGTACTTAGCTTTCTGAAGGCTTGTTTCCAGCCCAGGTCAGAATGGGGGTCCAAGCATGCCAGGGATGGCACACTGGTACTTTTTCCTCCTGCAGACTCCTGGATCCTCACCACGGTTCAGGCCATGAGGTTCTTGAATCCTTCAGTAAATTCCAGCTGGTTCCCTTTTTTCACTTGCTGCTCTCTTCTTTGTCAGTATTTCCTTACTCTTTGAAAAGTTCGCAGGTCGATTTGGGTGAACCTGGTTTTCTTTGTTTCCTCCACTCTCACTCCTCTTTGTTCTCCTCCTGGTTGCTTGTGTAGCTTCTCTTCCCCCTGCTCACAGGTGCACTCAGTTATCAACTCACCTGAGTTTTTTTCCTCTTTCTCTCTCTCCTTCCTGCCCCTCCCTTTCCTTTCAGGAAGTAAAGCATTGTTTTGTAGTTTTTCTTTTCTCCTTTCTGCCACAACATGGGATGGGGAGCTTCTGTTTCTTGAGACATTTTTCAATATTTCCCTGATTTTTGTTTATTCTGCTCAGCTTCACATGCCACACACATGTAAGCAAGTTGATTAACAGGACCAAAGGACCAGAATGAAGTCCCTCCTGAAGTTCCTGTTTCAGAGCAGACCCACTGGTCGAGTGATTAAGCACGTCATATCTGCTCTCTGCAAAGATCCTTTGAAGCCTCTTTCAAAGTCACTTAACTCTTTTCCTCTTGCCATCTTGATATAAAAACAGAATCAACTGGGCCTGCTCAGTGTTTTCATACATGCTGCAGAGCACGATGGGATGTTAATTGCATAATCGCACTATGCAGTGCACCTGTGTGGAAACATGTGCACTCGTTATGTTTCATTTAGTCAGGTTTAAAGTGTCACACAATCAGAATCTGAATCTTTTATTGTCATTGTACAATAATACAACAAAATTATCATGTTTCAATTGACATAACAGATCATAGTGAAAGAACTGCCAAAGAAACATATCCAATAAACTTAAAACAAAGAAAGAGTGTACAGACTGTTTGTTGGATATTTTACATGTATCCTTATACAACTTTTATCTACCAAGCAAGTTTGATTGCCTGAAGGATTTGTGAAATCCTCACAAATGATAACAGCCTGAATAATTTACAAACTGAGAGCATGCTTGTGGTATGCAGTGGGATATTTTACTGAGCATGCTATCATGATACATTATTTAATGCTTGGTGCATGTTACAAGGAATCTCTAACACCCAGAGCACAAAAACATGTTACAATACACATGTAAAGAAAAGACACAGTGAATACACAACTATTGAGACAAGTCATATACATATAGGTGTCAGACACATATTTCACACTTTAATCTTATATTAGATCATTGAAAATTCTGATGAGGGTGAAATGTTTTGTGAACTGCTGAGATGTTGGTGTACAGTCTCAATGATCAAAGTGAGACCTCTTTAGAAATGAGTGCTTCATCAGTTGCCATTTACAATAAGCACAGCAAAAAGAAGCGTCAGAGAGGAGAAAATAAATCCTGACTTTGCTGTATAATATGTCAGAGCCACCGACAGAGGTGAGAGACGCTGCAGCTCGGAACAAAACCCAGCTATTATATTGTTCTTCGGAGCGCTCGTATAATAGCAGGTGGAAATTATGGCGTTCCCATGTCAGAGTCATTGTGTGTGGAGGTCGATGGGAGTCACCTTGTCAATTACAGAAGGCTTCGGGCAGGATATCATGCTCTGCTATCCTCCGTCTCCCATCATCCCCTCGTCCTCCCATCATCATCTTCTCTCCATTTCACTCTACAAACCGATCTCACTTTCGCTGTCTCTGACTTCTCTGTCTCTTCCCAGTGATGAGTTACTGAGCCTGAACACGTGTGTTTGAAAGCGGCAGGTATGAGGAAGCTTACACTAGCGAATCATCCCGTCAGTGTGCTGCAGGTGTGTGACAGTGGGAGGATTTACTGGAGCGGCCGACAGTGCAGAGCATGTTGTTTTATTGGTGCAAGTCCCTTTATGCAACATATGGTCACAAGTATGAGGAGATTCTTTTTTCTGGTCTGGGTCTGCTTTTCAGGATATGGGCTAGGCCGATGTTTCCTCTAAACACTGTAGTTCTGGGGACTGTGGAGCCACATTTCTCTTTGTATTTCCATCCCATTTGAAGAACCATGCTGAACAGACAAAAGAACTCAGCAACTTTTGAGACACAATTTTCCTACAAAGATTTGCTAAGAGTGTATGATCATTCACGTAGTACATCAATGTTTTGTTGGTATGTTACATATGCACAGGTTCTAAACAGACACCAGAGGCTTTTATAGCAGAATCATTACAATCATTGTTATGTTCAATGACCACATGTGGGGGTAATGCTCAGGTGTCCACGTACTTTTGGCCATATAGTGTATCACTGCTGCAAGGGAACATCAGCCTAAATCATCTTCCTTATTTCACTTTAATAGAATTTAGAGATTACAGTTTCAATAAATTTGCAGCTATTTTCCACTTCAGTTTCAGCCGTGCACATCCTGCCAGTGTCTGTCATCTCACCATCCCCAAATGCTTTTCTTTTTTCACATTAACTATAAAAGATTACAGAAACCATTTCCTGGAATCGGATTAATATAATCCCATTGCATGTAATCCGTCACTTTCCAAACCTGCGCAGCCTCGATGTGACAAGCAATATTAGATTATAATATTAATCTCGGTGTTGAATTTGAGATAAGAGGCAGCGCTTGTTCTTTGCTGCTGGAGGAGACAACAGTGATGCACAGTCTTTCTGTCCAATGAAAACCTCATGACTCCGGTTTTTAGTGATTTTCAGGCTTTAACAACTGTCTCAGGGTTTCATGCTCCAGTGTGTGTTAAGATTGCATATATAGGTTCTGAACTCTAAAATAACCTACGTGGTGGTCGAGTCAAGGTCTCTGAGGGTGATGTTTTATGCAGAATTTTTAGCTGAAAACATCAATACATTGCTCATAAAGTAGGAGGAGTAGGACACCATCCTACAGAGGAATTTATTGACTGCATTGCAGCTTTGTAGAGTGAAGTTCTTTCTTAGGTGATGTCTCAAACACTAGCCTGGCATACAAAGAGAAAAAAAATCAGTTTTCAGGAACAGTAAGTCTCCATGAGCCCCAAGCCCACCGTGTGGTCTTCATCCAGGTTTTCAGGGTTCAGGCAGGGCAGGGCAGTTTGTCAGCTCCGAGGCTGGAGAAGCTCTTGTTGCGGAGCTCTGGAGGACTCACGCATCTCAGGGCGTCTCGAGGTGACAGGGTGGCTTTGGTCTGCTCCATCCACTGCACCAAGGACGTGATGTTACAGTCGCACTGCCATGGGTTGTCATGGAGGTGCAGCTTCCTCAGACCTGTCAGGGGTCAGAGAAAAATGATGGAGTCATTTTCACCTCTGCTATCATGAGGCACTGCTTTGTTCCTATGAAAATGGGACAGTATGGCGGCAGGCTGGGGGTGGTCTTACCAGGCATATGGGCGAACACGTTTCCATCAACCGTCTTCAGGCGGTTTCCACTGAGCACCAACTGAGAAAGCTTGGCCATGTTCCTGAACACATCAGGTGGCAGGTGCTCCAGCTCATTGTTCCGCAGATAGAGTTCCTGGGTCAATGTTTAGCACATTGATTTTCGTGGCATTTGGTTGACCAATGCACAAAAAGTAAACTTAGGTGTAATGCTGTCTCAATGAACATATTAGCGACCAGGTTCAGGTTCCAACCAAGCAGCAACCTCCGGCGCTGAAAAATGAAGCCAATGTGGAAGTGCAAAAAAGTTCCTCGAATAACCACTAGAGCAGGCTGCAGAAGGGAGTCAATTACATTTGAGCCCCATGTTAAAATGTCCGATTTTACGACAGAAAAAAAAACATATTTACAGCCTGGTTCAAAACATGGCTCTAGTCTCATAAGCTGTTTTTCTACTCCATGACAACTCTGGGGGGGCGAATTTTTTTATAAGGCGTTCGTTTAAAATATACATCATACATCATTATGCACAATTCATAGCTGTCAATCTAAGTGGCGCCACTTTGATTGACAACTAGCCACTGACGGTCTAAAGGGCGTCACCCCGGCTAATTCTAGTCACTGAGTTTGGGAAAGAGATCGTCGTGGGGTTAGCCGACTAGCAACGATATTTAGCATTTAACCTAGCTGGTTAGCCGTAGCTAGTTTGATTATTTCGGATAAAGCGGCTTTTTTCAGCCAATAGCGTTCATTCAGCCGGCCCATAGGACCCGCCTCAGCTCCGCCCTCGCTCCACCTCTTTGTCCATATTTGGAGTAACCGGAGGTAGGCTACCAAGATGGTTACGTGCTACGATTTGCTTCATTTTTGCTCTTCAGAAACCTATGGGTGACGTCACTGACACTACATCCATATTTTATACAGTCTATGGTTCCAACATTAGCTTTGAATATGTCTGAAACGTTCAAAGAGGCTGGTTTTATACCACATCAAAAAATTGACCCATATATGAATCAGATTCGATAATTTTTCACATTAAACATTCTATTTGACCTTCTCATCAGATTTTCTGTTCATGTATTAACCCAACATACTGTGTTACCTGCAAGTTGCCCAGGCCGTTCAGTGTTGCCAGGCTCAGTGTGGACAGAAGGTTGTTGTCCAGAACCAGCATCTCCAGAGACTGCAGTGGGCTGAATGCTCCAGCAGGAATGGTCTTCAGACTGGGTTGCAGAGAGAGACCAAATTTATCAATTAACATCAATACACTGTACAAACACTGTAGAAAGCATACAGTCAAAGGTAGCAGCAAAGGTGAAACTAAACATATATACACTTCTCCTCTACAAAGCCACTGCAGTTGCTTGTCGACAGCAGAGTTCATGCAAACATGCAGATAGATGAAATAATAACAGTGACACTTGAATTATTTTTGTCCTGACCTTGTGTGAGCATGCTACTGCTTTGAGCACTGTCCTAACAAAACTGTTCTACCAAGAAGAACAACAGCACCAGTCATTTCAGCGAGTTCCCCAAAACAATATTTCTTTACATTGAATTGACAAAACTCTCCACTGACTGTAGAAACAAAGTCTGCATGGGTGGAGCCTGCGATGGATGGATGGCTCAATACAAATTCCTCTTTCCAACCAACAGTCAACGTTCTTTTTCTAAATCAAGATGGTGGTCACAATTTTAACTACATGGCTGTTTCTAATATTGTTATCACATCAATAAAGCTTCCCAAAGCTTAAGAGAGCACCCAAGCTATGTTCTTTCCCTTTTGTTCCTAGACCTAACCAAAGCTTAACCATAGCATTATCACATCACGAAACAGATTCCTTATTCAACAGTGATTTCTAAAACCTTTGGAAGACACAGACAAATGATGTCATTCTGCTCACTGGGACATCAGATCGGAAAACACATCTATGTGTCATTTTGGAGGACATGGACAAGCAACAGGGTAATTCTGTGCCAAATCACCAGATTTCAGAGAAAGCTCCCACCTGACCAGCTCAGATTTTGTTCATTTTTTTATTTTTTATTTTGATGCCCTTGTTACTAATAACTGCTGTGCAAAATTGTAGGCCAATATCTCCACTAGTTTAGGAGATATTAAGCCTTCAAAAAGGGGGCGTGGCCTCATATTTAGCATAGAAACCAGTGTTACAAAAATGAAAAAAATTATGAAGCAAATCGGAGATGGTCAGTCGGGAGCCTTCTGGTGATTTGGCACGGAATTACCCAAAATAATTTGCTGCTTAATTTGGAGGACTAAGCTACTAACAAACCCTATCGTGCATAGACACAGTATGGTTAAAGTGAGAGAATGACAGTGGTTATGCAGGATATGCAACAGGGTGCAGGATCGGAGTGAGATTCTCTCTGCACATACCGGCACTAGATCGATCTATCAGTCTCTGTCTCCTTGTGTCTTTGTTAAGTGCAATAGGTTTGGCATTGCAAGGTTTCTAGAAGTATCCAGTGTGTGTGATTTGACCTGTTGTTGTCTAAGTTGAGGAACATGAGCTGTCGGAGTCCAGCGAAGGCCTTGGGAGAGATCCTCTGGATACGATTCAGGGAAAGGTCCAGAACTTTCAGGGCGATCAGAGGCTTAAAGGCGTTCGATGGGAGGGCTGTCAGTGCATTAAGAGGCATGTCTAAGTCAGACAAGTTCCTCATTCCTGCAAACATCTCAGACTTCAGGATGCCAATTTGGTTCTGTCCCAGCATGAGGAAGCGAAGGTTCAGGAGGTCCTAGAGATATGGAAGGAACAACAGTTTTGTGGTCAGATTATTGCACTGTGATTGATGTACATGCAATCTTCTCCAGATACTTCACCTGAAATCCCCTGGGTGGGAGGCTGGTGATGTGGTTGCCGTAGAGATTGAGAAGCATTAGTTGCTTTGCACCAGAGAAGGCCTGAGGGTGGATGGACTTGATGGCATTTCGTTCCAGGTTGACACTCTCAATCTTTGGAACTGGTCTCAGAGCATTGGCCTTCAGGTCTGTGATACCATTCTCACCTTTACACAGCAGTAAGAAGTTGGAGACTTAACCTTGTGTTTCCTTACAATGAATAATAAATTCATCAATCAATCAAGCATCTTTAATGTTACAAGGTTGTCACCTAGTTTGAGGATCCAGGCATCGGGGGGCAGTTTTGAGGGAAAGGCACGAAGCCCCCTCTTATGACAGTTGACATCTGACTTTTCTGCACCAGATTTCCTGGAGCATTTACAGACGTCGGGACAGGGCTCCACAGCCTGCGCCAGCCATAGGACCACCAGCAACAACCACGGCAAGGGCTGCATCTTCCCTGAAGAGAAGAGACACACAGAAACATTGGGATAGCCTTGAAATTGAGAAAACTGTTTTAATTATTTTATATGGAAAATTTGAGTTGGAGTCTTCTTTAGATATCACAAAACGAATGATTGGAATTTAGATCCTGGCATTTCACAAGAATGTCCACGAAATCCATTCACTTTTCATGTGTCGGTGTGTTAGTGTATGACTGATGTGTATGAAATGAAGATGTCTTCATTAAGATTGTGTTATTTTATAGACTGATTATTTATAGCTAAATATTGAGGACCAACATTGACAATCCATTATTATGGTCATAGAACAGGAACAGCTTCCAGTTAGCTATAAACAAAATAAACAGCCCAGTGTAAGGTACACCTTCTGCTAAGGAAAGAGAAATACAATGTTTGCTTCATTTTTTAAAGTGAAAATGAGACTCTGCTAAAGATAACATAAGGCCTCAGCAGTTTGACTTTTTCCTAAAGTTATTATATAGTCTGAAACTAGAGAGAATATTCCTTTCTTTATTTTTAGTACAATCCTGGTTCCAAAAAGTTGATGTAAATGTCAGCTTATTCTGAATCTGATGGCAGCAACATGTTTCAAACACGTTGTGACAGGAGCAACCAAAGACTGTGAAAGTTGTGGACTGATCCAAAAACACCTGTTTGGATCCTTCCACAGGTAAACAGGTTCATTGGTGACAGGTGACAGGATCATCTGCAGGTTCAACACTCACGAACAGTTGATAAAACCATTGTCAGAAAACACAGCTTGTTTGTTTTACACAATGTTCTAACTTTTTTGGAATCTAGGTTATAAGTAAACTGAATTAAACACTGAGTGAAAAAATGTAACAAAAATGTTATATTCTCCTAAATTAGTAAAGTTTGGCTTGTGACCAAGGTCCAATGAAAATACACAGAATCAGAAAATTAACCTGAGAAATGTTCAGAACAATGATGTGATAGTAAATATTATTTTCCAAAATGATTAAATAAATAAATAAAATGTCTATGGTCTTTATAATATATCATCTTTTTACTTTGTGTGAATGTAAATTTTTATCTTTGGCAAAAAAATATATATATTTTGACTGATATTATCTGATGACATCATATATCTGATCACAACTGAAGGTTTCACACAAATCATAAACAGCATTGAATAAATACTAATGAATTCAGTTTAATGATTTTTTTTTTAATTTAGTAATTTTAAGTCATTCCATTTTTTTGATGTTGATGCAAAATATCTGAATTTTATCTAAGTCAAATCCCATGCTGCCACTTACCTGACGACACTGTCATCACACTTTCAAAGCAGGTGGAGTTCACTGTCCGTCCGGCTGGTCTGAGGGGAGCAGCAGTACGTCACTTACTTTAATACTTTAGTACCTTAATTCTTATGTAGCATCAGAGGAAGCACTGCGAAACACTCAGCTCCTCATGTGCTCATAAACAGGTAGAAGACAGTGTGCATCATTTCTCACCTGCGGGCTATAAAACACTGTGCCGGGCAGCAGTGTGGGAACACAGCTCCCAGCCTCAGCACACAGTGAAAGGAGGGTGTGAAACTCACACAGCAGCAACTTCTGCAAAGTCACAGAGCCCAGAGAAATGTGGCGTCCGCCGATTATGTCACCCATCCACGTTATACTGCCACGTCTACCGACTCTGTGTGTGTGTGTGTGTGTGTGTGTGTGTGTGTGTGGTTGACGGGTGTCCTCATGAGAGACCATGGCCAGGCCACTCAGACAGTGGACAGTTTAAACTCCCAAATTTGAACTTGAATATAAAAAAATATTTTGACATCTTGATGAAACCCTCCCTGCAAAAGTTAGATGAGATGATTGACATTCTCATGTGAAACAGTTGACCTGACTCTGCTGAAAGATTACAAAATCGACCTATCATCATCTCTAAGACTCATTCATTTACATCTTATATGTTGCTTATTTATACCATGCAAAAACCAAAGAGTAAAAACTTGCCAACCAGGAAGTTACTGGGCACCACCAAGACATATTCCTGCACATAATGCACCATAAAACGTGTTGAGTCTGAGCTAAATGGCTGCTGTCTGTCGCCTCATATTTACCATACAGACCTAAGAGTGGTGTTAAATTTCTCATCTAAATTTGTCAAAGAAAGAAAATTGAAAGTGTATTTTTCCGAAAAACAAATGTCACACTATTCCTCAAAGGTGAAATAACAGAATTAAAGTTGTGGTAAGATTAATGTTGGAAGTGAGATTAAAGGGTTTAATGTGCTTAAAATGAGGTGCTAACTGTTTCTCAATCCCCGTGTGCAGTGGCAGGATCAGGAAGGTCACTTTGCAGTACTTTAATACCAGCATCACTCTCATCGTGATAATCAGAGGAATGTTGGACATCCATGTCAGGGTAAGGAAGGTGTTTAAGCTTTGTTCTTAAGGCCTTGGCAAAAGCTAATTGGCTGTGATCACTATGTAAATGAGCTACAAGATCACAAAATAATAATGAGTAATGAAAAAAGTAATTGGAATATTTTATTAACTGCAGCCGTCGGGGTCTTTTCTGGTTTACTGCCAGGGGTCTCAAATCACGTGCAAATATTCAGTAATGAAGTTTTCAATATTCAAATCAGGTTTTCCAATAACAAAGACATCCATTCTGTGACTTTGACAGTTATGATATGTATGAATTACTTTTTGTTTCTGTCTGACTCTTTATATATATGTGTGTGTGTGTGTGTGTGTGTGTGTGTGTGTGTAATATTTTTCTTTTTATTATGTTTGTTTTCATCACAAGCAGCATTGTTGATTTTTTTTTCCACAAGAAAATTTGACCTTTTTCATCTAATAATCACTCAGGCCACCACAGTAAAGTTGCATTAAGTCATTCACTGGTTTAATGTTTCATCTGCTGAATAGACTAACTGTTTTTCACTTTTTCTGAGGAATATGATATAAAGTTGGACACTTTGTTGGTGAAATATATGTGTATATGAGTGTATATATATGCAACTTTACAAATACTATTTGGATTTGTCTTTAGTTGATTATAGAGTGTTGATAACTGTTGTGAATATCTGAGGGAATTTGAGTGACAGTGATAGAAGTTTACAGCAACAGAGACAAGTGTCCCCCCGGCCCACCGAGCGGAGGCCTACGTCCCCTCCCTGAGTTTGGAATCAAGCACCAAAACCATCAAAAGACAGACACCCACCAACCCATATATGTCAGGGTCCTACTCAGTGAATGTCATTATACTGGGTTCAGAAGGACTGAGCCTGTCCTGCACTTTGTTCTGCCATGCACTTCACAATATTTGCTCGCCACACATTCAGCTTCCTGTCATGTCTCTCTGTTTTTCTGCCATTTCTCGCTGACAGAACGGCCTCATGCCACCTTCTGTACTCACAGTTTTGTATGGACGAATTAGTGAGAGGAGTTTGGACTAAAATATGCCAGAATGATGGAGTTAGAGTGGCTTAAATCTGGAGAGTGAAGCGCTGTACTGCTTAACGTAGCTTCAATCCTGTAAACAAAGTTGGTTTTTAGTAAAAAGCAGAAATGACCTCGCTGATTAAATTAAGTGGGGTTAAGAACAACAGCTTTTCTGAAACAGTTGAATGGATCAAATTTCTTGGAAGCTTTATATGCATTTGAACAAAACAGCCATTTTCACTCATTTTACATATCTGGATAAGCATCATCATTTCAGATATTACATTATGTGAGTGCAGCGCGGTCGCTCTGGTGGCTTGCACATCACTCTCTTTGGCACTCAGTGGCACGAATCGTTTCACAGCCGTGCAGATGTGGCAGCAGTCGCATGTGGAAGTGGGTCAGGACAGTAATTCCTTATGAGAGGAGAGAGGAGAGGAACTGCCAAACATGTCACTCTCTGTTACACAGCAAAGGAACGACTGAGGACTCGGAGGACAGAGGGGGGGGGAGGGGGATGAGAGTCAGAGCCAGAGAAGGAGAGAGAAAAATAAACTGGGGGGAAACAATGAAGGAGCAGGAGGCTGGAGAATTAGAGGCCAGAGAAGAAGTGGGAGGAGGGAGAGAGGATGAGAG
>JBBMOC010001179.1:0-13847 GCA_037975185.1 Centropyge bicolor | reverse complement strand
TGTGTGTGTGTGTGTGTGTGTGTGTGTGTGTGTGTGTGTGTGTGTGTCCAGGTGGGCGAGTTGTTTGGTCCTGTGCGGGCTCTGGCTGAAGGTAAACCTGGAGAGCTCTTTGTAGGAACCACCAAGAACGCCATCATCAGAGCCGCCTTCCCTGATACACTAACTCCTATTGTACAGGTACACACACACTCACACACACACCATGTGCATGTTTCTGCTTTAAGTAGGAGTACATAATTGTAGTATCAGGTGGAATAAATAAGGCGTGTTTCAGGGTCACACAGATGAGCTGTGGGGTCTGGACATCCATCCCACCATGGAGCAGTTCGTCACCTGCTCCCAGGACAGACAGGTTCACCTCTGGGACACCAACTCCCATCAGCCCCTCTGGACTAAGACCATTGAGGTGACTGCTCTCTAACATCACACTATAACAAGCCTTTCACATCAGCATGCTGGTCACTGCCTGACAGCGGAATTCAGCAATGGGTCATAGATGAAATCCACTGGTTGATCTTCTTCTCTTCTCCCTGCTGTGCTCCAGGACCCAGGGAGATCTGCCAGTTTCCATCCCAGCGGGGCTGTTCTGGCTGTGGGGACCATGACTGGAAGGTCACTCTCACATTATAATTCAGAAACTAAACACAACATTCACAACATATTATACAAGACAACAACTAACCCATTTCCTAAAGCTGTAACCATGTAAAACTACAGCACAGACTGTTTCAGAGCCATGACTGAATTTTGAGTTTCTATTGATTTGAATTTATTGGCTGAGTTCATACATAGAGTCTTTATATGGGTTTGTTCTTTATGGTCAGTTTAATATTAAAAAGAAGCATTTAGGTAATAGATTTCCTTTTCCTCAAATTTCAATAATGCTTTTGCTAATGACTCTTTTCAGTTGTGAGGATTTACTCTTTTATATACTGTAAATATAAACGTGTGTGTGTGTGTGTGTGTGTGTGTGTGTGTGTGTGTTGCAGGTGGTTGGTGCTGGACACTGACACCCGGGATCTTGTTTCTATGCACACGGACGGCAATGAGATCATTTCCAACGTCAGGTACTCTCCAGGTAAATCATCACCTGGTCACATCACTGACCCACAGCCACTAACTCTGCCAACAGCGCCGTTAACTCTGCGCTCCTTCTGCCTTCAGACGGAAACTTCCTGGCTGTTGCTTCCCATGACAACTTTGTTTACATCTATGCTGTGACCGAGAACGGCCGAAAGTACAGCCGCGTGGGGAAATGCACTGTGAGTATTCCGCCCTCAGATAAACCCAACTTTCATAATTCAGATCCCAATTAGATGAAAAAAAGAAAATCTAACCTCTCTCCAAATTCACAGTTGTAAGTGTTTGGAAACGCTGTGTGATCTCTGTTCGACTTCTCTCATCTCCAGGGCCACTCCAGCTTCGTCACCCACCTGGACTGGTCGTCAGACAGCCAGTACCTCGTCACCAACTCAGGAGACTACGAGATCCTCTTCTGTGGGTTCCTCCCTCCTGTCTCTGTTCACAGACACTCATAGCTTTAATTCTATTGTTATTATAGAATGTTCTGCTGTAAAATCAAGGCACGTTTTTGATTTTCCAGGGGAGGCATCCAGTGGTAAACATGTGACCAACATGGACACAGTGCGCAACCAGGAGTGGGCCACCTCCACCTGCACTCTGGGCTTCAACACCTTTGGTAGGTGGAGTAAACTCACTTGACATTTTTTATTCTCATACGACATGTTGTATTTCTGAAGCATGATGATTAGAAATATGTTGTGTATTTGTTTGTTATTAGTGTTTTGTATCTGTAAATCACACTGTTTGTTAGTGAATTGTAGGAAATTTGTAAAACATGTTTTGTTTGGTTGTTTAGTTTTGGCAGGAAATTAGCTTAAGTGAATCTTAATGTTTGACTGCTCTCTCTCTCTCTCTCTCTCGCCCTCTCTCTCTCTCTCAGGAATTTGGCCAGATGGAGCCGACGGCACAGACATCAACGCCGTGTGCAGGTCACATGACGGCTCCCTGCTGTCCTCTGCTGATGACTTTGGCAAAGTGCACTTGTTCTCCTCCCCCTGCTCTCATCCAAGGGTCAGTCCTGTTCACACACGGCACATCAGCATCACTGTCTCTGTTTGTATGCACACATAGACGCTGACCTTTTTGCAGTTTCCAGAGCTGAGCAGCAGCACTGCTTTTCTCTGCCAACATTGTCCTGAAGTGTTAATGAACACTGTGAAACACAATCAAAGCTCAGCAGAAATAACAAAATACTCAACCACATGGTTTTCACTGTGGGATCAGCACCAGACCTATAATGTGCACAATGTCTACCAGGTGTTTAATTTGTGCTCCCAAACACGTTGTGGCTTTTTTTGTTTTTTTAACAAGTTCAAGTTTTCAACCAAAGCAATTTAAACTAGAGCTGTAAACTTAATAGAGCATTCAGACGGGCACAGATGTGCAGCACAGAAACCTGGAAGCTGTAAATAGTTACAACAAGTTAATATTATTTTAAACTTTCTTTGAATGAAACTCATCTCACACACATTTTGTGACTAAACCAAGCGGCAACCTCCGGCACTGAAAAATGAAGCCAATGCGGAAGTGTAAAAAAGCTGCAGTTCCTTGAATAACCGCTAGAGCAGGCTGCAGAAGGGAGTCAATTACATTTGAGCCCCATGTTAAAATGTCCGATTTTACCACAGAAAAAAAACATATTTACAGCCTGGTTCAAAACATGGCTCTAGTCTCATAAGATGTTTTTCTACTCCATGACAACTCTGGGGGGGGGGGGATGTACAGCATACATCATTATGCACAATTCATAGCTGTCAATCTAAGTGGCACCACTTTGATTGACAACTAGCCACTGACGGTCTAAAGGGCGTCACCCCGGCTAATTCTAGTCACTGAGTTTGGGAAAGAGATGGTCGTGGGGTTAGCCGGCTAGCAACGATATTTAGCATTTAACCTAGCTGGTTAGCCGTAGCTAGTTTGATTATTTCGAATAAAGCGGCTTTTTTCAGCGGCTTTTTTTCAGCCAATAGCGTTCATTCGACCCGCTTCAGCTCCGCCCTCGCTCCACCTCTTTGTCCATATTTGGAGTAACCGGAGGTAGGCTACCAAGATGGCTACGCACTACGATTTGCTTCATTTTTGCTCTTCAGAAACCTATGGGTGACGTCACCGACACTACGTCCATATTTTATACAGTCTATTGACTAAACCCATCAGCATCGGCCTTTCAAGATAAACCTGAAGGGTTAAGAAATGTTGCATGTGATCAAAAATTCTTCAAATGAATCTGGAATTAAATAAGAAAGAAATGACACTCTACAGGCTGCACCTTCATCACAAGCAAAAAGGTTTACAGTTATGCTCACAGTTACAAGTTATTTCACTATTTGAAATGAGAGAAGGCATATTTAAAAAGGTGACATTAAGCTTTTTCCTAAATGACACCTCATACATGAAGCACAGCATCTTAACAGTTGACCCTATTGTTGTCAACTTCAACATGAAACATCTGAGTAATTCATCACTTTACTGCGTTTCACTTCCTCCCAGGCTCCGAGCCACGAGTACGGTGGCCACAGCAGTCACGTGACCAACGTTGCCTTCCTGCACGACGACAGTCACCTGATCTCCACCGGTGGGAAAGACACCAGCATCCTGCAGTGGGTGGTCGTCTAGGAAACGCTTCCCACATCTCTAATCCCCACAGACGGGGAGCAGCATCCTCTCTGACCCTCCGCCACCTTTTCACTGCTTTATCCTCCTGCCACCAGGGGGCAGCATCTCCTCTGTGCCTACTGGAAATACAAACAAAACACACACACCACTTGACCGACCCACAGATGTCACACCAGATGAGATGAAGAGTATCCTTGTAATAAATGGAATATTATTTAGTGTCCTGCTGTTTGTAATAGAATGTAGAGAAAATGGCTTATTGCCGCGCAGGAAGTGAATCTAACTGTTCCCAAAAAACATCTACTACTGCAACACCGAGCGAGCTGGAAGCTGCTGGTGGTGACCACACAGTGAACCTGTGATTTTAGCATTAGTACTAACTGTGCCTAAACTGTATTTATCCAAATCCCCTTTAATGGGAATTCCACCTATTTTAAAGGTCAAGTGCGTTTGCAGCTGTTTTAGCTCCTTAATTACAACTCGTGTGTACTTTACAGTTTTGTTTACCATTTTTGAATGCATGCTGCACAGTTATGGTAAGGGTTATATTCATATTTTAGGGTTTAATATTAGGGGATTCTTCCTACCATTCCAAGCAGCCATTGGTTTCCATTTGTTTCCATAGTGTGAAAATCACTCAGCCAACTCTTGAGATAGATTTTGATATCACAGTGAATGTGTGGAAACCAATGGATTATTGAAAATGGTTATAAAAATACACTTAAATTACTTTTAAAACAGCTGCTTGCAAAATGGTGACCTGACGTAAAGTATGCATTATTTGAAATAACAGGGTTAAAACATGCTAAATCACATGACCCCTTTTCAGAATTGCACAACGGGTGAGCGTAGTAGTTTCTCATAAACATTCCTGAAGCCAGACATCACAGAGCTCAACCTTCAAACTTATGAGGAACTTGATGCAATATTCTGAAGACAGTGTTCCTGTTCATTATCTTTATGACAGAGTGATGCATGTTGGAACTAACTGACATGCAAATGAAGTTTGTGCTTGAATTCCTAAAATGGGTGGCATTCCCCTTTAAAATATCTATAACCCCGTTGCCTAGTTACCTTCCACATTTCCATCCCTCAGCCTGGTTTCCAAGCTCTGAAGGAGCAGATTGTTTTGAAGTATTACAGATTGAAAACGGTACAAAGTGGCTGTTCCTTATTTCACCACCACCACCCCCACCCCCCTCTCTGGGCTACTGTGTTTCTGATTGTACTACTACTGTAACTGTGCTGAGAAGGCACTAGATGGCGCTACAATGCAAGAGAATGAGCATGACTGAGGCCGCCCTCCTCCTGTAGATGCTGTTAATGTCGCAAAGGTCTATAAAGTAAATATATGTATTATGCAGTATATCCGAGTGGCTGTGTTATTTTAATATTTAACTGTAACAATGATGGATGTTCTATTATTCTCGTGGCACTTTTAGCGATTGACAGAAGGGTCATGTAGGCTGCTGTGCTGTGGAAGTGAGCTTGAGCTGTGCTTTGCCTTCTGTTTTGTTAATAAAGTTTTTACCCAAGTACTACTCACTGGAGGCTGGCTTTCTTGTTCTGGCCTATCGACAGTCAAGATGTGTTGGAGGAGAGTCAGTGTGGGGTCAAAGGTTGCTGGTTCAAATACCCAGGTCACTCAGGGTAAACTGGGTTGGGTGTGTGGTGAAACAGTTTAGTTTGCTCAGTGACCTTCAGGAGGTCGGTGATGTGAGGATCCCAGGTGTGACGCCTCCTCTCTGTTTTCATAAATAAGCAGCTAAACAAAACCTAAGTTTGAAAGTCAAACCAGGAAAAATCTCCAGAAAGTCAGAGAGGACAAAGACAGATACTAAAGTCTTTTACACAAAGCTGACCTTCCTTTGAAGAGGCAGACATTATTAAAAGATAACATGTTGTCCTGTAGCTGCCTATAGACCAGCATGCATTGCAACTCAAACTACATCCGAACTGTAGTTGAATTTAACAGGTTCAGACACATGTTCTGGGATGGTTGAAAGGCATTCTGGGAAACTGAGTGAAACAGAAGTAGGTGAGGTTGGAAAGTGTAATACACTCAGTTAATGTACAAAAAGTGATGATCTATAGCTACACTGTCCAAAACTTGTGTTTGAGTTCAAGGGCAGGAGGAGATGGAGAAACTGAGGTTGAAACCAAAGAGGAAGATTCCAGTGTTTGTCCAGCGTTCAGCAGGCCGTGGGTTAGGTCACACTGGTTATTGTGGTCACAATGGCCTGTTGTCTGTCAACACCTCTTGGGTCAGGATGAGGGGGTGAGAGACCCCGGAGCACCTCACCATAAACCAAAACATGAGTGACACTTCAGATGCTCCGTTATTGTGTCACATTTACGACCAGTTTTATTAATGAAATAAATAATTAGATAAATTAAAAAGCACCCATTACGATTCATACTGGTGCATAGAGGCAATCACACACTAAGTCAATGCAACGACACAAGTTGACAAAATTCGTCCACAATTTGAAAACGTTTCAGCTAGAGAAGAACTGAGCAGAACCTTTTTCTTAAAAAGTGAAATAGTAAAATAAAAGTGAGCCCTGGTCAAAGAACAGTATAAAATTAAAATCAAGTAAAAGTTTCTGGAATAAAATAAAATTCACATAAACTTTGAAAAGACATTTTCATACTATCAAATAATTTCACTGATTCGATTCTATATTATTGAAATATTTCTTCATTTATATAGTTTGTCTAATGATTTAATATAATTATTTATGTTTCTTATTTACTTGATATCGTCCATCATAAACTTCCAGCTTTTCCATTTCCGTCTGCATTTTGAGCCAGAACAGCTTCACTGGCTACTGTACAGCCAGAAATAAACAACAATTTGTCTCGGTAGCTTCTGTGAGCTTTATGCAACATACTGACAATGTGAACATTAGAAAAAGAGAAGGACTTCCCATACGTTGCAAAGGAAGCGCGTGAGACATACGATACCACTAAACTTTAACACAATAAACATCGACCTTTAGGACGAGGGTGACACGGAGGACGAGGGCGCCGAGGAGGAGCGTCCTGGGAGAGCCCTGTTCAAAGTGGGAAGATGACTATTACTAGTGTTTTGGCATTTAGGAGATAATTGCAGTTTGTCTTCTATCTGTGCTGAAGGGCAAGGTCAGGCACAGGGCACAGAATGACTGGGTATTATGGGCTGAGGAGCTGACTCTCTCCACTCGCCTCCTCACTACAATTATCCTGCCTGAGAAGTATTTACTGTGTGTTTGCTCATTAGGTTCACTGTTGTCAATAAACCATTTTTCTCTTTTACCTTCTTCTGTCAAGAGAAAACAGATTTTTTTTTCTATGCTTGTCCCACTTTGATAAAAATTCATCATATTTAGTTTTGCAGATTCAACCCAAACCTCTCAGAATCACTTGATAGTATAATAAAACAACTCATATAATTTACTGACGCATAAAAGTGGTTTTGTGTTATGCTACACTTTCAAGGCTCTTCAACATAAAGTGGGAGCTATAAATAAACAGACCTCCCACGGCACAACTTTCCCAGCTGTCGACTCAAACTCATGACTTTATCATGAGCTCTTTAGCCTCTGTGGAACAATATTTTGTGTTGTGAACATTTCTTCAAAGTGTTAAAAAAAAAAACTATCTCAGTCAGAATGATGATGTTTAATGATGTTGTCTGTCAGAGTCAGATCAATTTACCCTCCTTAATGTTTATTCATTTATATGTATTCTGTGCTAATAACACAGCTTCCTCATAAATTCATACATTTACTCAAGAACTGTTTCTATTGCATCCAGTCACGATGTCTCTTGGGGGGGGGGGCTAAGCCTGATGCAAATGAGTCAAGACGTGGGCTATAATTTATTATAAGGCACTTAAAGGGAGCAGCCTGCTCTGGTTGGCATTTTCATCACTGAGACAACAGGAAGATGGAGTAGGCGACATATTAGAGGAGATTAATGCAGCCATGCTCTGCAGGGACCCACACAGTGAGAATGCATTCAGCATCAATCAGCTGAGCACAGGGGCGCAGACTGATGAGGAGACAGAGCAGCAGAAACTGAGGATCCCTTCATCATTTCAACGTATTGATCCAAACAAATGTGAGATGAAGAACTGTTACTGTTGCTACTTTCAAGTGATTAATTTTTACACCTAATTTACACTGTATTGATAAAGCTTTCACATTTTTCATTCTCATTTCGTCTTAAGCAAAAAAGTCTTGAAATGGAAGATCTGTGTTTTTTCTTGGGGAGACGAGTCGTGAGAACAGAACAGTCCGACTTCTTCTCAGAGACACTTAATCAAATAACAGGATGGAATATTCTGACAGTCCGGGGTCTCAACCACAAAATGTGCAAACCCTGAGGCTTTCTCCACCCCCACCCCGCCACCCCCCCACCCCCGTGTACACGTCTCCTACCAGCGCGCACAGAGGACGCGCAGAGGTGACGAGACACTGATGTTTTCACAACGACAAAGTGAAAAAAACACCAAACAAAACAATAAAAGATGCATTTACAATTGCAACACGTGTGGATAAGAGTGATGCTGGTTAACGCTGAGTCAGCTTTGTCTTTCAATACTGATCGACTTGATAAAACCAATCAGAAACTAAGTCAAGTCTGTTTTGTGTTTTTCACCAAAAGCTGTTTTTCTCAGTAAAGTAAAGAGTATTTAGACGTTTTCTTCCCCTTATGAATCTGGAAAAACTCCTTGTTTGTTATACTTATATGAGACATTATAAACATGAGGTAAATATATGTTTGCATGAACTGGTTTTTGTGTTTCTAGTCCACAGTCTTCTGCTGATGTTCACTTCCTGTGGAGATTATCTGCAGATAAACTCTCTGACATGTAGATTTTGAACATGTAAAGCTTCTATGTGTTCTAATTGTTTCTCTGTTGAAATAACACAAGCTGTTTGATGATGAGCTGATCTCTCCAGAAATGTGTGTGTTTCCTTTAAAGGTCATCATGAGGAGTATCTGTATCAGTCATATCATGTAATGTCCCTGATCCCCTTGGTACAAAAAATAGCTGTTATTTCTGTGAGACAAATGATGAAGTTCATGCAGGTAAATGACACCAGTGACTGAATGACAGCTGACGGCAAGTTCTAAAATCTGTGTGACCACCTGAGCTTGTCATCAGTCCATCTCTTGCGAAGTAATATATCTCATGAAATTGCAAGTAGCGGATCTCATATCCTGCTCTGAGGGAGGTTTATTAGCAGCTCACACACTGAACCTCTGCATCGCACCACAGTTTATCATCCGTGCATGTGTTGAAGTTTAGTTAATACAGCGCAGCGTCTGCCAAGATGTTGTGTTTGGAATAATGCAAAACATCAATTAATATCCCAGACACGGTTTCATAACAATATCAGAGAGAGAGAGAGAGAGAGAGAGAGAGAGAGAGCAGCCAAGAGAGTCAAATGAAAACTTGTTGTAAACGAGTTGTAAAAAGTACTTTCATTTTTTTTTCTTAAACTTATGTGTGGTGGAGTGTGTAAATAGTGTGTAGATATTTTTAGTGAAAAAAAAGATTTGTGGCTTTTGAGAATCCTGTGGTGTTTTCCATTGTTTTATGTTTTTTTCAGTCATGTTGGCTTTTGGTTGGCCCTTCAACTTTTTTCTCTTTTCCCTTTGGTACACCACTATTTTCACTGCTCTGCTTAAAGTACACGCTCCAACACTGTGGGAGTGCATGGTGATATTTTGAGGTTGAGCTGTAGTGTAGTGTTTGCAAAGTAGTAAACTAGTCATGAGAGAGTGTTGGTTCCACTCGGTGACTGTCACAGCACGTGTGTGTGTGTGTGTGTGTGTGTGTGTGTGTGTGTGTGTGTGTTTTGTGTGATGGCATTGTGCACGTAAAGTTTTCAGATTCAAAATGAACTTCATTTTTTTTGGTGTGAAAGGGGCTGAGAAAGCAAACAGATAGAAAGATGGAGAAAGCTGAGGGAGCGGGATGAAAAGTGGAAAAGAGGGAGTGGAGGAGAGGAAGAGCTCAGGGAGAAGGTCAAGAATGCAGATGGAGTCGAACAGTCTATTCTCCACATCACCAGGGCGTCCGAGCCGCTGCCGACGGCCCGTTGAGCAACGTGTTGATGTATGGGGCGTCGCTGAATAACAGCGGTTCGACTGCTCGCCGTCCTGCGGAGCGGAAAAAACCCCACATGAGAATCATTTTATGTACGGCGGGTTTCTATTGGCTGCTGCTGCAAAAACACACCAGAGCCACAGAGCTCCAGTGCTGCTGCTCTGTCAGTGCATGTTCAGATGTAGAAATGGCTGCAGGTGCAGATCAGGTTGGCAGTATTTAAACTTATGGCACTGAATCTATCAGAAATCACTCAAAAACACGGTGAAATAGTTCAGAACTTTTGTTTCACATGTGAAAGACAAACAGCACAAGCACAGGTGCCTTAAATCATTCGAAAGAATTCAGCTGCAAAACACATGTTTTTCCACATGATGCAATAAGTTCAAGGCAGCAGTTTGTCTCTAATGATTTCCAGGAGGTCAGACCTTCTCGAACTGCAGCAGTTTGAACCTAAACAAACTCAATGCAAAAATGACAACAGAGCAAACTTCTGCAGTAAACTGTGTGCACCCACACGGCTTCACACAGCAAGAGCAGCTGAGGGTGACGGGAACGTGATTATCATAAACTTTAATAATAGCACAAAGAGTAATTTTGACCTTATGATAGATGAAAGTCAACAAGTGCCAAAATCCATAGGAGTCATCCTTCACCAAGGCCTGCACCAAAATGTTCTGCTGATCCATCGAGTATGTTGAGATGTTTCACTGGATAATTAAGATACAGACCTCAGCAGATGAAAAGTCAGGGCTTCACCAAAGTGATCAAGACAAAGTAAAACTGTTTCATCTCTGCTGAGGAGACCATGAATGTCTGAACCAGATTTCAAAGCAATCACTCACGTCGGCTTATTTTAACCCTGTAAAGCCTGAACCATGAAATACTTGACAAATAATTCTAACTGGAGCCTTTAATGGTCCTTCGGAAAAAACAAACAAAAAAAATTGAAATATCAATTTCTATATATGAGTTTCAATTTTTAATCATATTTGAGACATCGTCATCATTTAAGACTCAAAGTTTCGTTTAATTTCATTCGACAAAAACATATTAAAACAAAAATATGTAACAAATTGTTTCATTCTAGTTCCAAACAAGAAGATATTTTTATTTTTATTCCACTATTTATTACTGTTATTACCAAGCGGCAACCTCCGCCGCTGAAAAATGAAGCCAATGCGGAAGTGCAAAAAAGCTGCAGTTCCTCGAATAACCACTAGAGCAGGCTGCAGAAGGGAGTCAATTACATCTGAGCCCCATGTTAAAATGTCCGATTTTTCGACAGAAAAAAAACATATTTACAGCCTGGTTCAAAACATGGCTGTAGTCTCATAAGCTGTTTTTCTACTCCATGACAACTCTGGGGGGGGGCGATTTTTTTTATAAGGCGTTGGTTTAAAATATACAGCATACATCATTATGCACAATTCATAGCTGTCAATATAAGTGGCGCCACTTTGATTGACAATAAGCCACTGACGGTCTAAAGGGCGTCACCCCGGCTAATTCTAGTCACTGAGTTTGGGAAAGAGATCGTCGTGGGGTTAGCCGGTTAGCAACGATATTTAGCATTTAACCTAGCTGGTTAGCCGTAGCTAGTTTGATTATTTCAAATAAAGCGGCTTTTTTCAGCCAATAGCGTTCATTGGACCCGCCTCAGCTCCGCCCTCGCTCCACCTCTTTGTCCATATTTGGAGTAACCGGAGGTAGGCTACCAAGATGGCTACGCACTACGATTTGCTTCATTTTTGCTCTTCAGAAACCTATGGGTGACGTCACGGACACTACGTCCATATTTTATACAGTCTATGGTTATTACTCTGTATAGGCTGTATGCTATCATGCACCAATGAGGAATCCACCAACAGAACTGGCAGATGGAAGAGGAACACTTCATTTATTTTGGCTCATTTTGTGGTTCACAACCTTTTTATTTTATACACTGATGATGTGGGAGCCTCCAAAACTCGGTGAGTTCGGTGATATAGGGTTAACCTACACGCCCACGTTGTAACACCTGACAGTCCACCTGCTCGTCCTGACAAAGTGGAGCCCAGGAGAGAAGATGGAGCTTTGTCTTTCATCTCTGCATGGTGCTGATTCTGTCTGTGTTTCACACCGGCCTGGACCCACTCAGTGTTCGGCAGACACCACCTGTCTCAACAGAGCCGCCTCGGGGTGGAGGGTGTGGGTGCATGTGGACAGACACACGCTGAGGCGAGCGCACGCTTTAATACAGTGTCACATGGAGACAGTGCGACATGTTAGATAGACCGAAGAAGAAAATACTCAGATTGTTGAGGTATGAAGTATTTACACTAAACTTTATTCTGTTTTTTTCCTCTCTCAATGTGTCACTGCAACATTCCTGATATTCCTGAAATAGTTCTCTTTTACATTTTGTGTGTAACTATGCCTCGGGGGGGAAAATGCCGACTCAGCGTTTTCTAAAACAAGATCATATTAAGGTCTGAGTACATCTTGAGACATTTATGGGGATAGTTCCAGCAGATGAAAAGCAGCAGACTCCGCCACGCAAATAAACAGAAATTAAATAAAAGCTCCAGAGACAGATTCTGTGCAGTGAGCAGAGAGCACTCAGCGACTCGGCGCTGCTCAGTTTCCATAAAAACACAGAGTAAATGAGCTGGATAGTGTTTTAATGGCACATAATGAGTTCACTGCTGGGAAATGTTTTACACCAGCACGCTTGGCTTTTACTTGACTGCTGTTTAGGTATTACACACACACACACACACACACACACACGCACACACACACACACACACACACACCAAACAATGGACAAAGTTGATGACACATAGCTGCTGAAGAGCCAGATGTTTCACTCAGGAGTTGAGGAACAACTTCCACCGTTTCATCTTCTATGAATGAAAACGAAGTCATGCTGTGACACAATTTCCCTTTGTGCAATGAAATTAGTGAAATTATTGATCACTGTTAAGGTCAAATAATTCAGAGATCATTTTTAGCTCTGCTGCAGGAGCTGATTTCACCTGGACCAAATAAAACTGAACTCAGCAGCCACATCTGTGAACAATATTTACGACCGTGACAAACATTGCAGAGGTTCAGTCAGCAGATGTCAACAGTTTGTTTATTACATTGCGCAGCTCACAAACATTCACAATAACACAACACAATAACATACACACAGGTTCAACCAAGCACATCGTTCAATGACAACACAGCAGAGAGCCTTCACACACACACACACTGTAGGGACTGGTTTTATTCCTGTCAGCATCATCATGTCAAAGAGTCATCGTTCATGCTGTTTTAAATGATTTTTACTAATCTGGTGCAACTTGCACACAAAACACTGTTTATAAAGTAAGTTGATATATTAATAATAACTAAACTCTCTTTCAGACTCTACATGACCATTAATAATAGCCATTAGCACTTTTACTAGCCTGTGAAGTTGTTATAATAATCTCTAATCCTTCCAGCACATACACACATCCGAGCCTTGGAGTAAACGCAGACAGTACTATCTCTCAAGTAGTATACTGTATTTTGTCAGTGTAGCTTTCCCCTTAAAATACTGTCACCTGTGTAAAACATACAGCATCATACAGCACCAGCTCCTGCCAAGCACACTGGCAGAGCTCACAACGCCCCCTGCTGGCCTTTTTCATACTGCCGCTATGGACAGTTAAATGTTTGGTTATAATTAGGAGGCTGAGCCATCATGTTTGCATGTTTAGCTCTTTGTAAAATCCAGATTAAAATAGGTGAATAAATAGGTGAATAATTAGTCAATACTCAAAGGTATATATTTTATTGTGCATGTAGTTGCTACATAAACCTCCTGCATCCTCATAGATGACAAAACAAGAGGCTCCAACATGCAGATCTATATGTTTATGTAGAGACAGAGAGACTGGGAGAGGGAGACTGCCCCTCTCTCTCTCTCTCTCTCTCACTCTCTCCTTCAGTCTCTCTCTCAGTCTCTCTCTCTCTCCCTCAGTCTCTCTCTCTCTCTCTCTCTCTCTCTCAGTCTGACTCTCTCAGCCTC